>WOVY01002610.1:0-175566 GCA_013436015.1 Rhipicephalus annulatus | reverse complement strand
ACTTTCAATTGAACGTGTGTGGTGATAGACAGGAAGCACTTATTGCAGACTGATCAGTCTGTAATTAACTAAATGAAGTACAATGCACTGTTCAATCCAACACCACATAGGCATCTTTGCTATAGCAAAGCCATGTGTCATGATTCATGCACTAGATGGGACAATGCAAATGTAACAAAAAAGGTGAAAAAAGAAAAACAAGGGAAAAAAAGAAAAAAAAGGGGGATGCAAAGTAGGAGCAGTGTAGCACTACTTTTACTTTGCATTCCCCTTTTCTTTCTTCTTTTTCTTCTTTTCTATCATTTATCTTTTTTTTGCCCCCAACCTCCGACAGGAGAACACTTTGTATCAGCGCAACCTAACTTGAAAATAAGCAAGGGCTGCACTCTTCTGCGTTATAGGTTTTTTTTTTTTCAGACAAACATTTCCAACAGGCACACACGCCTATACCAAAAAGATGATGTCATGACTGACCCCATTTAAACTAACACGCCAAGGATGACAAGGTGACTTCTAAAAATAGGTCCTCCTATCGCAACATCGGCCAGCCTGACTGAAGCACTTCTACTGTTCACCCTGATTACCCCACTAGATGTTTCCATCTGTCGACTCACATCTTCATTTTGGATAACACTAAGACGAGCTTACATTGATGAATACGCACGAAAGTTTAGTGATGTATCATGTATGAGATTAAGCAACTCTGTTAAAAATTATTGATAGCTTGCTTCCAGGCTTTTTATACTGTAGCCTGAAACTTCGTAATGTCTTCTATGCACATGAACCAGATTGACAACGTAATGCACAACATGCTTAAGAATACTGCGAGGAACAAGATAACGACAAAACGACCAGCCACCCAAAATTTTCGCTGTACATGTTTATAAAACGTTCATGATACCCCAAACGAGGTGCTTATGATACAAGCCGAAAAACCTACAAGTAGGGCCTTGGAGTCTTCTGGAAGTAGACGTGTTGCATTTTTTCTGTAGAGGGCTTTACACCCATAAGTGAGGAACAAAACTCCTGTATAATGAAGAATGTTGGCAGCTATGAGTATAGAAAAACCTAATGCAGCTAATCTTCCCCGACACATCTGTACATTTAGAGAGGTGACGTAGCTTCTGTGATTGTGGCAGTAACTCCAACAGGACCAGTGCGAAAATCGGCACTACTTGGCTAGACAAATGTCCCAAACATGCCTGCCCGACTCCCTCTAGTCATCCTGGCTGAATCTGACATGATTTCTTAACTGCTGGCTGGACAAAAACAAAACCACTGAAGCACTCACAATACACAGCGTGAAGTTCCTCTGGAGTGGTCAACTTCGTCTTCTGCGATGAAAGAGCAGCACAGTGTACTGCTAAGGTACTCCTTGCAATGGTTTTCAATGCCACACAGTGACCTTGCTGTTCCTGCCGAAGAGAGCTTCGGGAGCTTGGAGGGTGCTTGCTCTTTTCTGGGGGCTGCTGCCGCTCCTCGTTTTCCGCTCAACGTCAACCTGCATAAAGTTGTAGACGAGGCTTTAAGAGTTGTATATAATGATATACAAATTTTCGCTGAACACACATTTCCTCGTGGCACACTGAGGAATTTCTTATAAAACTTAAGGCCTCGTATATGCAAACATTTACAATCGATCCGAAGATGCACTCGACTCTAAAGAAGCAAGTTTGTTATGTAGTGTATATAAAGAAAGGTCATTCAGCACAACCACAACTACAGTTGCACACGAAAACGACATTTTACACGATCCTGTTTATTTACATGGTCCATTTTATTTACACGGTCCATTTTACACGGTCCTGTTTTACACGATCTGGTCTGCATGAACTCTTGAACCGGGCACCATATAGGTTGAAAGACACACACAGACTTTGAGACAAACCTAGTTTCCCGTGGAGCATCCTCTTGCACTATAACAACACATCTCAATCTAGTTAGTTGGTCAGAACGAGGTGAAAACAGCTCGCACTTGAAAAGCACGGGCAGAAGGAATGACGCCTGCACCCTGTGCTTTCTGTACGTTCTCGTTGAGGGTGCAGTTTTCACCTTATCCTTATGCAATTTCGCATTTATAACATTGTTCGCTGCATAATCTTTGTGGCGTTAAAGTGTGTGATACCGTCATGTGTATCCCATGTAATTTATAAAAATAGAATACAAGATAGCTTGATTCAAAAATAACAAAGTGCATCCAGCGCCATGTCCTATAGCCATTCTTTAGGCAAGTGGCAGAATGATTTATTCTTCAAAACATATCTTACTTGTAACCACTACAAGAGCTAACTCGTACACTGGCACATTCTGTTTGCCTCTTCAGATTATAAGGTACCTTTTTTACACCAGAAAATCTTCAAGAAGAATAGAAGTGTTGTAATTGTGAAGAAAGAAAAGTAGAAGGAAAAAAATATATTGATTGATTTGTGGGGTTTAAGGTCCCAAAACCACCATATGATTATGAGAGACGCCGTAGTGGAGGGCTCCGGAAATTTTGACCACCTGGGGTTCTTAACGTGCACCCAAATCTGAGTACACAAGCCTACAACATTTCCGCCTCCATCGGAAATGCAGCCGAGTACCTTAGCCACTAGACCACCGTGGCGGGGCAGGAAAAAAAAAAAAGATAACCTGCCCTGTACAGGGACCGAGCCTGCGAACTTCGAATAACATGTCCGATGCTCTATCAACTGAGCTACCATGGCGGCTATCCCTCTTCCATTTTGTACGGTATATATGTGCAATTATACATGGAAGAGTCAGTCAGTGCTGCCTGTTACCACTACGGCGAGTTTGGGATTACGATTGCAATTACGTAACGATTACTTCCAATATCCCTATACTTCTTTGGCAGCATTATGCATCTGTCCGTTCTCAGAAAATCTGCTAGTCACAGGAGGAGGCAATGGTTCGCCCTCCCACCTAAATGCATGTACTTGAACACATGCACAACTGATCAAAAAAAAAAAAGTCACACACCACTAAGATTACTGAGATTCACTGTTTCAGATTCATGAGTAAAGGAAAGAACTATAAATTTAAGGGTTTGTTGTCTTTGTTGAACACATTATAATGAGAACTAGCAGACAATGATGCCAAACAAACTATTGGGGATGTTATCAAAAGTAACTTTAACAAAATTGTGAAAAGAAAAGTGAACAAAAACGTAACTTGGCAACGTTTTTTGACAATTGAATTGACATTACTTTTTATAACATCCCTTTATTTTACTGGGTAATGTCGGGTAATTCTCATTACTAGAGTGGTGAGTAGGCTGACAAAGAAAGTATATGGCATTGATACTTCTTTTGAACACCTAAAAGTTTGAGGAACTTAAAAGAGTGGAAGCTACTTTGAGTAGACCAAAATATTTAGTTGGAGTGAAAAAAAAAAACGTACACACATTTTTACCAGGCTTTTTAACCTACTTTGAGACATAAAAGTGTATGCTGCCAGTAATGTTAAGTACCATTACCTTTGTCACACTATGCACTGTAGCAGGTGTAGTTAGAGTGGTGATAGTGAAGGATTAATCAAGCACGCCACCAACTGCGTTCACATCAATGGTCGCGTATTTTAAAAGTAAACCTGCTGTATAGTAAACAAATTTTTAGAGCATTTATGATTTTATCCAAATCAAGTTAAACCGACAGGGTAAGCCAACCATTTGCATAAAATCAAAAGGCATAAAGTCATTCATGTATTATAGCTATGTGAACAATTTCAGCAACGCAGGGCAAAGTGACAACAGTTCTATTAAAAACCCCTCTCATTATAACATGCATGAAAAGCACCACACCAGAATATTTTATAGTGCATGTAATTTCGAGACTACTAGACTGTCTATTGACCTTTTAGAAGAAGGGTATCTCCTTCACGTTCAAGGGGCAACCACTTAACCTTTTCCTGAGCTTTTCTGTGAATATTTCCTGAATTTCAGATATCATTAGGATTGATTTAGAGTGAACAGATTTTGCTTACGCATTGAAACCTAGTTCTGTATGTAACTGCAATTATGGGTGCCAAACCACCTATAAATAATTTTTAACATTCAACTTTTTTTTAACTGCAGCAGCACAACTACCTATGGGTGCCCAAAAAGTAGCTAGAAACAATACCTTTACCTCTTTGAGCCTTTTGAAAGTGTTCAGCTTCTCAGTGCTCACCTTACAACACTTTTTTAAAAACGTGTTTGTGTGGCCACTGTTCTTGCTCCTTGCACAGTGAGGAGGAGCACATGGCAAGAAGAGACAAGAAAGAAGCATAGCGAAAAAAAGCGAAATAAGCGAGGACCTTTTTTGTATCGTCCAATGTGTGTAACATTACTATTGCGACAACATATAGAAAAATTATCACGGCTATGCATCCATTGCAGAGTCATACACAGCTGCAACACCACGACTGAATTTCCCTGTGTTGGTTTAGGATCCCTTTATAGTGGCAAGCTAATGATATCTGCATTTGTTTGGCACATATTAAGATGCAGTGAAATGCGATATGGTAATCTCATTTAGAATGCACGTCATGTGGCTTCATTGTATATGTGACCACAAGTAACACTGGCTGCAAAGCAATATGGCAGAGCCTAAACAGGCGTCACACACCACTCCAATCTGAACTTGCCTTTGCTACTTGCCCATTATCATCCCAGCAAAAATGAATGATTGAATCTGCTACAGATATGTGCTAGCTTATGCTAAGCACCAAGTATGAAGAATGTTTTGTCATTATTGAGATCAGTTATTTGTTCAAGAACACTTGCTGTCAAGCACAAATACATTGCTGTCGAAGCATCAAGACTCAAATATAAAGCAAAAAGAAGTGTCTCTTTAAAAATTACAGGCCACAAGGTGCAAGATAAATATTTGACACATTTGGGATGTAAGGCACGCACAAGAGGTGCTGCCATATTATACTTTTCCTTGTGTTGAAACCTGCTTGTTTTACTCACCCAACACATCTGTAAAGATGCCGTGAAAACACCAAGGAGCTGATGCAGCAAGGTTGAACACATGTCCAGGGATTCCACCATTCCTAAGCAGCCCTACAGCCTCCACAGTCCTGCAACCATTTGTAAGATAAATATAGTTCTACCCAAAGTTCTTGGTTTACAGACACACATGCAAGACGCATAACCACTCTATAGGAAGTTTGCATGATAATGCGCTGGGTAGCAAAATGGATGCCATTATCAAGTATCCAAGCCTGCCGCTTCTTTCTTTCCGTTCTTAATTAATCAATCCATGGTTAATAAATGTTCCCCCAATGTGAAGTGTACTGGCAGTCCAGTGAAGAATTGCAATGTATTTCAAACACAGTCCAATTCATGGCAAGTAAGCATGCAATAGCGATTTGCCAGCTGTTCGAGAAAAGAGCATGAAATTTAGCTAAAACCCATGTTTTTTATAAACACCATTCAATTTGATATAAAAGTTGTGAGCATTATGTGAAGGAACATGGATTCATGTTTAATCAATGATATCTTATAATGTACTGATATGAATGCAACTAACTGAATATGAATTGATAATTTTTGCTTGAGAATTTAGAGTTATGAACACTATCGCACTTGCCAGCTGCATCTTCTCCAAAACAGTGGCAAGATAGGCTAGTTTCTGTAGGTGAGCAGTAATGAGCAGTGCAAAGTAACAACAAGAAACACCAGTAACAACAGTATGGGGCAAGCACAGACTCCCAACTGTACAATTTATTGCACAAAAGTTCGCCTGAATATCAGTCCGACAACTCATGCAAATGAAGGTCCAGTTGGGAATCAACAAGTTACGAAATCAACAATGCCTGCTTTCACTAACAGGACCCTCATTCACATAAAGTATGCAGCGATAGGCCCCTACCGAGGTACGTCACGGCATGATGTCACTGGCACATGTAAAAGGTGTGGCTGGAAAAACACTCCCGCTGGTGGCTCAGCCCGGTACAGTCGTGTGGTGTTTGGAACAAGTTTTAATTTTTCAAAGCTTACACTTCACGTTACAATGTCGACATTAGCTGTAGTATGTGTCAGCAAACGTCTAGCTGTGTGGTAAACTGTGTGGTAAAATATTTGCTACGCTGTCTGTTTATCTTGAAGAAGTGAACACACGTAATGGCCTGTGCGAGGAACAGCGGCATAGTCTTCAAAAATGTGCACTGTTGATTGCGGCATGTAGTGTGCATTGAAAGGTATTGAGAATATCGGTTGAACTGAGAATATTGTGTGTGGTGTGTGCAGTGTCCATAAAATTGTGTCTTGTTTGCCAAGACGTTAGCACTCAGGGCAGGGACCGGTCGATAAAAAAACTTGATTCGACATTTTAGTCAAGGTAAATATGCACTTGACGCCACCATCTGCGAGTGGGTACATCTCGGTGTTTGCGCTGTGTGCAGAAAAAAATTGCATGGTCACCGGGCTGGAAGATACCTTGTTTGTGCTGAAACAGCCAAACACCTGATGAGTTAGATGAGAAATATTAACGCATCAAAACTATAAGTGCTTGCATCAGCAACTACACAACAGCGTGATAACCGCACCCCTGCCACACAGCAGCGAAACATATTTTGAACATGCTGGCAGTGTATTATTTTATAAAAAGCAACTCTGGCAGATTACAAAATCTCACATTGTGCATGCAAGTTTTCTTCAAAGTCAGGCGTACAATGTAGGTGCTGGCCGGTACATTATTAGTTACAAGCAAAAGCGTCTTGCAGGTACATATGCAGATTGCACGAACACCTCTCTCTCTCTCTCTCTCTCTACACTAGGCACCACACATTATATCTTTCAACAAGCACACGCCACTGTTTCGGGGCATAATAACGCTCTACCGTGAACATATGCTAATCAACCCACTTAGGCGGTTGGCTAGGTGAATCGAGCCAAGTTACAAATTGTATCGCCCGCGAACGTAAACAAAATGCTGCTTTGCATCAAATGGCACTGCAGGCTTCGTTTAATCAACAACGTAGCAAGCGCCATGTGCGTCTTCCTCACTACATTGCACATATGAAAAAATCGATCACCATACACATGCATGTTGCCGCAGTTGTCTCGAATTAGCTCCAGTAAGGCCGCGCCGATGCGCCATGGCTCTGCTGGCGTTAGCGTTGTCAAAGCGAATCGGCAACCGCACTCGCAAAGGCGCGTAAGGTTGCCGTTTCACGACGCCTCGTTCGAGTGCAGCAACACACTTGCACTGAGTGGCATACTTGGTCTACATAAAAAAGCGTCCTCCTTACCTTTAGTTTCTTTCACACTGTCCTGAGGGAAGCAACCACAGGCGTCAGCCGTCACCTCGGAGTCCTTCGAGCGCCCGCCCAACCCGCCGATTCCTTGGACGACTCGCACTTGATCCGCACTCGAACGACCGCGGTAATAGGGCGCAATCTTAGCACATCTTACGAACGAGGAACGGCCCTTCCTTGCGTAAATTTAACATTTCGTGCTCTCGTGTGTAGCAGCGCGAACACATGAGAGATGCAACGAAACGGTATGCCTACGTTAACAAAGAAGACAAACAACATGTGGCTTTAGCTGTGAATGGATTTGACTTGGATATCTGTGTGAGGAAAATAAAAAAAAACATCTGTCGCTGCTATAAACTGAAAAAAAAAGTACGTTATCTGGCAAAATAACTTTAAAAGTGATAAACGGTTATTCAAAAAACAAGTTACAACTTATGAATATTTTCAAAGGTCTGTTTTGTTTTTGTTCGAGCAGACGACAGCCTCCTACTGCTTCTACGACTAACGTAGTGCGGTTTCACGTTCGTTGCGTGTCGCCGCCGCAAAGCTCTACAGTAGTGATATCAGAGTTATAAACTCTCAATGAATCATAGGATGGCTACAAAGCAGTAACATTTCGACATAGTGCAGTACGCAATCTTTCAAGGTATGACATTTCTTTGCTCTGAAGCAAATCGAAGCAAGCCGGCCAGCGCAATCAGCTGACATCGCCGCTACGCGAGGCATGGTCGTGCGCAATAGCGTCGCGCCCCGCGCTCGATTTGTCATCAAGCGATAGAGCTACTAAGTGGAATACAGCTAGATGCAGGGATTAATGGCGTATCATTCTAATTCCCTGTAGTGGCCGACTCAATCGCAAGAGAGCCCCGGGAAACAACCTTCAACTGCTCAAGCTTGTGTGTGGGTGTAAAAATACTTCTTTTCATCCGCGGCGGGCCAGCAATCTATAGTTGAAAGACATGCGAAAAGCATGTGGCGTATATACAATCCCAAAACATATGCACACAACAATAGATACGATCGCATATCGTACATAAATACGCCAACATTTATTGTGTAAAAAGCAAATTTATATAAATAATTTAAACTCACGTGCTACCCTCAGCGCGAATAGCTCAGCAAGCTAACGTACTCAGTTCACGTACGCGAGCACAACTAAGTGGCGCAGGTTCAAATCCCGCCAAGTTTAACTTTTTCTTTTCAACGTTTTTATTGTACTGCTATTTTTTCTAATGCCTTAGGTTCTAAAACAAAATAAAAGCAATATTGCGTTCAAGTACGTATGTGGGACTGTGTTTTTTGCGCAACAGTTATTAGTATTTTTATTTTCATTATTAATTTTTTAATTTATTTTATAATATACCAAAAGTAAGGACTAAGGGGAACATTGGGTCTGCTTGATTGTGAAGGGACTCGAGAAGTGAGATAACTCAAACCAAAAAATTTACTTGAGATAAAACTGAGCATTTCACAGCCGGACCAGTTTCTTCAAGGGTAGGCCCTAGGTATGCGCGAGACTTGCTATATGAGTCATCTCAAGCTGTGGCAGCTGAGGGAAGGCAATATCACCGAGAAGCAGTTCCAAGATATATTTTGGTTGATGTTTTTTGATTCCTCCAAAACAAGGGCTGCACAATTGTGATCGAGTCAAACCAAGAATTGCGGGCACGAAGTCATGAGACAGAAAATGAATAACGTTGATTGTTTGAAAAATTGCCTTTAATAAAAAAAGAGTTATGGAGTGCTACGTAGCTTAACTCGCAGTAGGAATTATATATTACATATAGATAGTTTAAAATGGACAATGTTGCACACACAGATATTCGTTATATTTCTTTGCAGCACAGTTGAAGCATCTATGTAGAACTGAAGCATCAAGAGAAGCTCATGCGTCCTCACTTTATTGCGCTTTACATAGCTTGTATGCGTCCATGCAGCCATGATATGATATATTTTAAAGCATTTGTTTAACCTATGTTCTTCTTATTCATTAAAGCTGGCCCATAAGTTGTGTCTTATGTAGCACTACAATTAAAGCGTAATCTGCATGGTGGTCTGAAACAATGCTTTTGAAAATCTCAAAACAACCCAGCTCTATACACGACCATCCGAGCAGCAATGATAAGCACCATTATATGTCCGTACATATCAGTTGTGCTCTCATACTTAATTATTTTTCTGACCACTCCCTCTGCCCCTACCTCGTTTCTGTCGTGAAGCTGTGGCAAGTTGTGTATAGCTGTATTTATAGTGTAGGAGCACATACTAGCTATATCAATAAAAATTATTTTTAGGCTACATGCAATTAGTTTTCATAGATTTTCATTTCTTTTGTCGGTGCTCAGGAGAGCTAAGCTCATGGTCGATATTTTAAAATGACATTTCTCTTTGCCAATGTTAATGAGAACAGTTTCATTAATATTGACAAGTTCTTTCACATTGAATTTAGTTCTCATTATTATTGTTTCTACCAAAAAACAAGCCCTTGAAGTTATGCTTTTTTGCTTGATTTGTTTTCGTGTGACAGCATGCAAGTAAATTGACAGTTATTGTCATTCCTTGTGAATGACACATTTTCTGTTTGACAGACTTTAGCACCTGGTCATCTGCAGAAGTTGTATTCATTCTGGAAAAGGGCGAACAGCGGTGACTGACAACACAGACTAGCCTGCGTTATTCTTTTGTACTATATATGTCACTGTGAATTCATTTAAAACTTTATAGAGCTCGGATTTCCTGCTGAAAATGTGACAACAACTGTACAGTTTCCACATTTTTGCAACAATCCACATGCCTTTCATACACTATTGCACATTTTCGTAAGCACCTTACAAAATCTGTATATTTCTGTAAGACCTTACATTCTGCATTTTCCTTATGAAAGCTTCTGTACACTCCATACACTTTCCTTATCCTTCCATATCTTCCATAATGAACTCTCCGTATGCTCCATAAGTTTCCTTATCTCTCCGTATACTCCATAAAAAGATTTCCGTATACGCCATACAATTTCCTTATCCTTCCGTATACTCCATAAGAAGCTTTCCGTAAATGCCATACAACTTCCATATATTTCCATAAACCTCCTTATGTTTTCCGTATGTAGCATAAGGAAATGTTACGGAGTCCATATATTTTCCGTACGATTTCATACGGAACGTTTCAGTAGGGATTCGTCGTGGTTGCCGTCATATCTTCTTGCTATAATAGGGGGAACATTTCGGTGTCTCGACGATTGGCAACCTTGCCCCCGGAGGTCGCAACAGATAGTTTCCCCGGTGCGGGCTAGGCGAATGGCCTCTGGTGACGTCCGCGTAGCTCTGAGGGAAGTCAGGGTGATGCGCACGAGATGGAAATCGCCAGCGACCCGGTGTAGTTTCTTGGCCAGTCGACAGTTGATCAGCATCATGGGCACGATGGTCTTCAGAGTGGAAAGAAGCGGGACGAGAAAAGTTCCCGAACCCGCAATCGCTACGACGTCAATAGCGGGCAATGTGACCTGGTTCTCCGCAGCGGAAGCAAATAGGTCGACGGTCGGCCACGCGCCACAAGTCAATTCGGCGAACTGGTGGTCGTCTCATGGAATCCCGTTGCTACCAAGGTACGGCCGCGGGTCGTGGCTGGAAGGGTGTCGCCACAAATGACGGTAGAGGACGACAGACCGCCTCCCCGTAGCTCGCTGGATGTGACTCAGGACTTGGCGCGGGAGGTGTAACGGCTTGTCTCAACTCCTGGCAGACGATTTTGGACAGATGCGACGTGCGGTTACGTAAGAGGAACGCAGAGGGCCCGAAGTTCCTCACGCAGTATTTCCCTAATCATTTGTCGCAGAGAGCGTTCACATACGGCAGTGTTTTCAGCTGCAGCACCTACTGCCGTGTGGTTCGGCAGGCGGTCAAGGTGTTGGTATCAGTGTCGCAGTGCGCGCTCGTAGACAGACGCCTTTCTTATGAATTCATCCACTGTTGTAGGTGGATTTAGTACGAGACCCGCAAACACTGGTTCTTTCACACCCTGCATTAGGTGACGCACCTTCTTCGCCTCGGGCATGTCAGGGTCAGCTCGTCAAAACAGACGAATCATACCCTATGCGTACATGGCGGCTGCTTCGTTGGGTTTTTGCACTCGAGCCTCAATCAGTGTCTGTGCGTGATCCCGTCGGTCTGTGTTCGAAAATGTGGCGAGGAGCTTTCGACGGAAATCTTCCCAAGATTGGAAAAGTAGCCTCGTCGTTCTCGTTCCACGTGCGAGCGCTATCTTCCAGGGCAAAATATGCACGGCGAAGTTTGTGCTATTCGTTCCAGTGATTAGATACAGTGACCCGTTCGAACAGTTCGAGCCAGTCCTCGACATCCTCGTGTTCTTCCCCATGGAAAACTTCAGGAACGCGAGGATGTTCAAGAGTCACCTGCGAGGGAAAAGTGGCCTGCGATGGAAGGGTAGCCGTGGATGTGGTAGGAGCTGCCATGCTGGTAAGAGGCGGAACAGGTGCGGACTCCGGACTTAGGCCTAGTAGACACCGGCTGAATCGGTGCACCGGAGTCGTGACGAGGGGCTGGGTCTCTGGACCAGGTAAATGGGTCTGAGCAAGACTGTCCTGCATCCGGTTGTAGGCTCCAGCACCTCCACCAGTGTCACGATATTAAAATAGAGGTCTTGCCACAAATATTGAGACACCAGAAGCAGGTGGATCTTTTTTAATTAGAATGCGTAAGCGAGTTCCTCTTTTTCGTTTATCTTGTAGTCCTTCGTGGCACATGCACAACTGTCATCGTCTTTCTTGAGCAAGCATGTGACAATATATGTCTCTCGCTTATCTACACTCCGAGGTACTTGTACTCACCCTCTGTATTTCTTGGCCTTCTATTGAGACTGCCTTGTCTTCGTGATCACTGAATACCATCAATCTACAGTTCTTAGCACTAAATCCTAGTCCTAGAGCCTCGCCTTTCCTTCTAAATATATCTACCAGCCGCTGTAAGTCGTATTGACTGTCCGCAAATGGGACAATATCGTTCGCACAAAATAAACTTGGAAGCATCTGCTGAACCATCACGCCAACCTGTTTGTGTGGTAGAATAAACCCAATGTTGCTAAGTTCTAGCGCTTTTTTATCCCTACTCACTATGTACAACATGAATAACAGTGGAGACAAAGGACATCTCTGTCTCAGCCCCTTGAAATTTCAACGCTGTCGTTGCTACTTAATTCTTCCCATTCTATGTAAACTGTGTTTTGTCGATATATTCTCTCAAAAGCTGCATACAGTCGTCACATATGCCTACTTGCTTCAATATGTCTCACAAAATTTTCTGATTAACGTTGTCATACACCCCAGTGATGTCCTGATAAGCTACGCGTAAGGACCTGTTTTCTACTTTAGATATTTGTATACACTGAGTAAGCAGAAACAGGTTATCGTCTAACCACCTGTGAACTCGGAATAAATACTGAAGTTGTCTCAAAATGTCATTTTCCGCTGCCCACGTTTCTATTTTTAATTTTACCGCCTGCATCGCCAACCTGTATAGCACAGTTTTAATGAGTAACGGTATTCATACGAGTGAATGTCAGCATTTTTTTTCTTGCCTTTAAAAAATCAGTTCATTCTACTTTTCCGCCAAGTGTGTGGCAATTTCTTTACCTTCAAGCACGTTTCTAAGGATTTCAGCAGTTCTTAGTTAATTCTGTTACGTAATTGATTGATAAGGTGGACGGGAACCCCATCTATGGCTCTATGATGCGAGCACCCCTGGTGACAAGCTGCCCTTATATTTATCTGCAATATTTGATAGAAGCAATTCTAGAAGCACGAAAGTGCTGCGTCTACATCCTCTCTTCTTTCCAAGAGAGGAAATTATTATGCTGCTGGTGGAACGGAAGAGCTTGCCCGAAAGATAAAAAACGCCAATGAACACGCTGGTGGTAAGGGCGTGTTGAGTTGGCAAAAAAGATAGGTCGACCAACAAGCTGACGTTCCTGCACCACTGAAACGTTGACCGAGTGGCGGCGCTGATGTATACGCATGTGGCTCATAACCACCTTTTTTCATGACCACCATGAACACCCAACTTGCATTTCTCACGCCACGTGCGTTCTCGAAGCTATTTTAAAGACGATAGACTTTCTTGGGGACCTTCGACGGAAACATTTTCGTCTGTCTCTCTGCCTGCACACTTGTCTGTTTCACTGCCCTTAACAATACCTCAAACGGCCGACCCCATCCGCAGCGCCCACAAATATTGCTCAACGTCCAGCGTTCATAGTTGCGCAATTGTCACTTAAAAAGCAATCATTTCGCATATCACAGGTACCATACCAACACGTCGATGTTTTGTATGTGCGTCTTTATACTAGAGAAGGCACACACAAGTGCTTATAAGGACCGTAGCGTTATTCACGCTGCGCCGACAGTGCGACGTGGTGCTCAAAAAGGCAAGTGTTACAACACGGTTTGCTAAAACGACACGGTGGTGGCACCTGCCCGCCGCTTTGCGTTCTACACCTTATCGCCTCCGAGAATGGCACGCATCTTGCTCCGCAGGCGCGCAGGCCATCGTTCGTTTTTGGAAGTAACTACCAGATGGCGCTCGTGGCTCACGCGCATCAATGCGCTCGTTCGCTTCCGCTGCATGCTCGAGGCACTCTAACACAGCACCTCCAGAATACCATTAACCAATTTGCGAGCGCAGAACACCAAATAAATGTTTTGCTCACTCTCTCCAGACACGTTGACGGCATTTGCAATGTCTCATGCAGATCCGGTGCCATTTTTTTTTATCAGCGCTGTTATAAGGCGCTCCGCCCTGTGTTGATGTCATGGCCACTGTACAGCGAGCTCGGATTGAGCGAGTTTGTTTGCCCGAGAAGCTCGAGTCATGCTGCATAGCACCCCAAAAATATAGCACAACGAGTGATATGAATCTGTCAAATAAAGACTGTAACATCAATAAGAACATTTACTATATATCTGCAACGCCTGGATACTTCTACAAATATTTCATCATCATCATCATCATAAGCCTGACTACGTCCACTGCAGGACAAAGGCCTCTTCCATGTTCCGCCAGTTAACCCGGTCCTGTGCTTTCTGTTGCCAATTTATACCCGCAAACTTCTTAATCTCATCTGCCTACCTAACCTTCGGTCTCCCCCTAACCCACTTGCCTTCTCTGGGAATCCAGTTAGTTCCCCCAATGACCAGCGGTTATTCTGTTTACGCGCTACATGCCCAGCCCATGTTCATTTCTTCTTGATTTCTGCTATGATATCCTTAACCCACGTTTGTTTCCTAATCCACTCTGCTCTCTTCTTGAGTCGTAAGGTTACACCCACCATTTTTCTTTCCAGTGCTCGCTGCGTCGATTTAGTGCGCTTCTAATACATAAGCATTAGCCCAATGACGACTAGTGCCCATAACTTGTCACGTTCATTCACGGCCTGTGCAGTTACTATACCCACAATTATTTATTATTGAGCTGAAACTGCTGCTTGCATCAGTTAGTTCAGTTTATGACATCAACCCTAAAAAAGAATAGCTTACTCTGCCCCGGTTTCACATGAGATATCACGTAATTTAGAGGTGAGAATTCAAAGATTGTTGGCCAGAAGCCTTCTTATATGTCTTGATTTACCGCGAGAGTCTGCCAGTGCTTTAGTAATTGCGGAATCTCGTCAACCGACTTTCTATGCTATGAGATTTACGGAGATTTCCCGACATTATCTTCGGTTGGCAACTCTACACGCTAATCATCCCCTATATCAAGCTATTCAGGAGAGATCAGCTGCAGGAATACATAAAACTATAGCAGAATTCAAGAGTTTACTGACTACGCACGAATACAGGTCCCTATGTGCATCCCACCCACCATGGCAACTCTCTATCCCAGATAATACAACTTTGATTCCGGCACTAAATTGTAAGAATGATATGCCCGTATTTGTAATAAAGAAATTAACTTTAACAGACCTTTATACCAATTATGAAGACTATATTCACGTGTATACCGAGGAATCATGTCTGAATCAAAGCTCTACGTCGGCATTTTTTGTACCTGCATACCAAGCGAGAAAAGCTTTTAAGCTCAGCCATTTCACAAACCACAACGGCAGAAATCTATGCAATACTTTGTGCTTTACGCTTCATATGTTTACAGCCAGATCAGCTTCGATGGGTAGTTATCAGTGACTCACAGTCCTCACTAGTTTCTTTAAAGAGATTCAGCTTGGACAACAAAGCTAGTTAGCTCACGTACGAAATACCGAGGACGTACGATATAGCAAAAGATTCTAACCCCATTATTATGTGCCTGTGAGTGCCAAGCCACTGTGGAATCACAGGAAACGACATAGCTGATCACATTGCGCAGGCAGCACATAAGGATAATAATATATCCCTGTTACCTCTATCGATGAGCGATGCACGGTGTCTAATAAATAAGCTGAGCTGTCAACTGTCTAAGGAAACCTGGTTCGAAAATGGTGCGCAAAACTCTCTGTTATATAACATTCATCCCGATATAGAATTTAATATTCCGTTAAAGGTTAGCCGATCGGTAGAAACAGTCATCCACAGCCTTCGACTGGGTACGGCCTACACGAAGACTTTCCTGTATAGAATAAGGAAAGCTGGCAGTCCTACCTGCTCACGTGGAGAAGCTCAAGAAAACGTGGAGCACTTTCTCCTGCATTGTAAAAATCATGACGCACCTCGAAAGAACCTTTTTCAAAAACCCAATTCTTTGGATAAGCGGCCTCCATCAATTACAAAATGATGGGTCTATGGCCAAAAGATGAGCTACAAGCCACTGCGGCGCGTGCAGTCGTTCACTTTCTCGAGGACTCAGAAATAGTTCAAAAGTACTAAAAAAACAAATGTACTTCACTTTTAACCGGCATGTTTAACAGTATTTTCATGCTTCACTACGATAATTTTGGGGACACTTTTCTGAAAACAGTTCAGTATTTAGGCGACAAGATCACCTTAGACATTTTATGTAACTTTCGCATTTTCTGTGAACACTTAAATTAGCGTAGTGTGGACACATTTATTTGTGGTGTAAACATCGGTGTTGAAAAACGTGAACTCATTGTGTAAATGTTGTGCTATGCACATATGTATAGCCATGTGTTGGCTAAAAAATGTGCGATGTCGAGTTTTCTGCAAGACAAGAGAAGTAGCCGGCGCCACGTATTCACACCAACCTCTCCTTACATACACTTAATTAAAAAAATGTCAGCTTCAATTAGTTGTGCGTTCAGCGCTGTGTGTGTCTGTCTCTATTCCTATAGGGGCTCTTGTTTTGGCTGGATAAAGCTGTCATAAACATTCAGCCAACCCAAAATATATGTAGTCTTGGCATACCAGGGCTTCATTGATGAATATGTGGGGTTTAACGTCCCAAAATCACGATATGCATATGAGACATGGCGTAGTGGAGGGCTCCGGAAATTTCAACCACCTGTGGTTCTTTAACGTGCAACCAAATCTGAGCACACGGGCTTACAGCATTCCCGCCTCCATAGGAAATGCAGCCGCCGAAGCCGAGATTAGATTCCGCGGCCTGCGGGTTCGCGAATGGCGACGTCAATCAACACCGACGGCACGCTAGTCAAGAAAGCCGAGCGTAAGAGGCTTGAACGCGTCCACCCCCCCCCCCCCCCGCCGTGACTTTAAGTTTTCAAATTAGTCGAGTAAACGCTACACCGAGTTGAACGTAAAACCCTTTTTTCCAGCACCCTCGTCAAGGCCCGTTTCAACCCGGTCAACGCTATGCGCACCGCTGTTGCTTCGCATCTCATCAGGGTTTGCTTCGAGAAGATGGTCGATAGTTGTTTTAAAGACGAAAGTCTTTCTTGGGCACCTTCGACGCAAACATTTTTGTATGTATGTATGTATGTATGTATGTATGTATGTATGTATGTATGTATGTATGTATGTATGTATGTATGTATGTATGTATGTATGTATGTATGTATGTCTGTATGTATGTATGTATGTATGTATGTATGTATGTATGTATGCATGTATGTATGTATGTATGTATGTATGTATGTATGTATGTATGTATGTATGTATGTATGTATGTATGTATGTATGTATGTATGTATGTATGTATGTATGTATGTATGTATGTATGTATGTATGTATGTATGTATGTATGTATGTATGTATGTATGCATGTATGTGTGTATGTATGTATGTATGTATGTATGTATGTATGTATGTATGTATGTATGTATGTATGCCCATTTGTCTGTCTGTTAACCTCTAACGGTACCGTGCACTTTAAACGGTATCAGCGCATATCCCAAACGGCTGACCCTATCCGCAGCGCCCACCAATGCTGCTCAAGCTTCAGCGTTTATACTTGGCCCTGCCGCGGTGGTCTAGTGGCTAAGGTACTCGGCTGCTGACCCGCAGGTCGCGGGATCAAATCAACCCAGGTAGTCGAAATTTCCGGAGCCCTCCACTACGGCGTCTCTCATAATTATATATGGTGGTTTTGGGATGCCAAACCCCACATATCAATCAATCAAGCATTCATACTTGTGCGATTGTCAGTTAAACAGCAAATATTACGCATATCTAAGGCACTATATTACCACGTATATACTCTGTATGTGCGTATTTTACTAGAAAAAGCATACACAAGTTATTCTAAGGACTGTAGCGTTTATCACGCGGCGCTGACCATGTAACGCTTTCACGAAAACGGAAGCGCTTCCTACGCTTTCCTAAGACAACACGGTGATGGCACTTGCCCGTCACCTTTTTTTTTGGTACAACTGTCTGTTAGTTCTCATTTAAGACTTTTGCCACTTTAAAGTATACACTGATCAATTAGACAACGCTGTACGCAGCAGCTTACATTTTCCTTCAGATTCACATTCTCAATTCAGTTCCGCTTAAAGAGCCAGGAATGTGGGCATTTTTGTCATACTTTTCTGGATATAACCAGCACAGGACTTCAACAAAATTGTGCTTACGAAGCAGCAAGCACAGGCATTGGTTATTGGTAACCTGGTCACTGGCGAAACAGTTCGGCTTTACACACTTTTGATTGAAAATTCTGGCAATTCGCCTTGGCTCGCGCTATCTCCACCTGCTCGCGTTGTGCACGCAAACTTATAGGAACCGTCTAAAATAACCTTTTGGTTTTCTATTATATTGTCACTCCCTGCACCGAGTGATGGCAACAATTCCTTGGCGATGAAGCTCCCTGAAAAGTAAACAAAGAACCACGCATGACAATGCCTCGCTTCGAAGAAACAGAATCCTAACGCTTCAAAAGAACACGAAATAAAAAAGCATTATGTTTATGCACATATGGCAACACATACACCTGCACAAAATAAAGTTCTGAAATTTCCCTAGCGTGCATAGAATGGCTGCAGACCACACCTTGTTGTGTACTCGACCCCACGGAAAGTTCGTGCCGCCGTTGAGGACAACCTCGTAATCGAGTGTGCTGAGACGTTTAGATGTATGACCCAATGTTTCTTGGAGGAAGGTTTTCGCTAAGACTGCACCGGTTACTGGGCTATTTCGCACAGTGCTAACGAAGGTAGTAAAAAACGGCTGACCTGCTAGTTTGATTCTTGCGCCGATCGACGAGTGGTCTTGCTGCTTCGGCGTGCACAAAAGAAGCTGCGACGTTCACATTTTTCTCGTCGATGGCCGTTGGTAATACAGCACAAAACGTCGTTTACGGAAATCATCTGCAGATTGTCTTGAACGGTGACATGTGGGTTCTTTCTTTCCTGACCATAACAAGTGTGCAGAGGTAAGGTTGATGGCAGCAAACTGCCTCAAGTGAATCAGCAAGGAAGCAGACCCATCAAAGGTGCTGCTCAATGTTGTGTACTTTAGGAGCGCTATATACACAGCTTAGAGTTTATATAGGTAGATTTCGTGTGAAGGTACACCAAAGCATTGTTTAATTTGCTGTGATTAATGTTAAAACCACAGTGCACCCGGAAACAGACGAAGAAGAGAAAGGCCGCAAAAAACGTGATTGGAGGGCGCGCTGGCATTTAAATGGAAATTGAGTGAATCACTTAACATTCGTCACCTTTGATAACATGGTAGTGTTAATACTACCTAATGCACCTAGGGCATGACATGTGGATTTCCATGTATCTCAATATATAAAATGACTGCGAGGTGGCTAAGAACTTGTCTTGGAAATTACAAAGCACACCACATGCATGACGCGAGTTCGACGTTACGACCTGGCATGTGTCACGCCGTTGACAATTTTGAAGAATATCTTGCTGATGAAACGGCCCCCAGAGCTCGAAGGTGCAGGTGATGCTGCCGATAAAACAAACGCCTACGTTTTCCCAAGGTTTTGTAATAAACGGTTTCTCATGCAAAAACAATAAAAAAGTTATTTCGCAGACTAATTCTGCAGGATATTTTGATGATTCAGCTTTCTCTTCCTCCTTGATTACTGGCACTCACCTGTACGGTATCCTGTCGTGCATCTCGAGTAGGTTGCTGTCACTCAGTGTCATTGTCCAGAGCTTCGAGAAAGGCGAGCACCCACGTGACCCAGCCAGGGCTTCGCACTGGACCGTGCCCCCACTCTTGCGAGCGAGAGAACCGCACTGAAATACTCACTACCACTCACTACACTACCATCATGTCAACTATTGGTGCACGACCACAAAACGCAGTTGTCCTTGCGCCGTTGTCGGCCTCTGCGGTGACAGACAGTCGACGTGCTCTTGGAGTATGCCGCACTGGTCTGCGTTCTACTTCTGGAGAGTCGGTCACATGTACAGAGAAACTCATGCAATAAATGCGGCTGTTTCCTCTCAGTAATATGCTCTGCTTAGTGAGTTCTTCACCTCATGGCGTCACGGAGAAGCTGAGTCGTTGTTGGAGACAATAGCGCTCTTGGTCTTAGCGGGAAGTCATTTTCAGTATCCGACGAATAAAATTCGTAGAGCGTCGTTTAGATAGCTCTCAAAACCTTGAGCCATTCATTTACTCTTCAAAGCTGAATGCGGTTAGTGGTTTCTCTAGACCGGAGGCAGTGGCACGACTTTGCTCAGTGTTTCAAAGATCTGTGAAAGTGGAAGCATTGCTTTTTTTAGAGAAGACACTGTTGCTTCAAGAAAATGCGAAGAAAGAGATGCCAGATGAAGAAATCTCACAGCCTGAGGCACTGATTGCAGCTGTTTTTCTAAGGGTCGAAAATGAACCCCTCCTCACTTTTTGTGGTTTCCGGTGGCACAAAGCAATCACAATCACAAGATTTCTGTGACGTTCACGTAGCTCATTCAAGTCGTAGAGAACTTGTGAGAAGTCGACAACTATCACACAAGCACTGCATCACATATGTGCCGCGGTATGAGTTGCATACCATAGATTTTGAATTCAGGACTTCTTGCGTGGGATGCCAACTGATGGCTATTATGACGCCAACAACTCTGCCGGATTAAGGCGCACGACTTCTTGCTCATTCCGTCGAAAAAGTTGACCTGATTCTTCCGACGGAAACAAACGTTTGGGTCTGAATCGTGAGTGGGCAAAAGAGAGCAGGCCTTTCTTCATAGATGACCAGAGCGAGCACGTCGTAAGAATTAATATTGGAAGCAAACAACATATGGTGACACGACGAATCTCACCATCCAGATCAGTTTGCGCCCGACAGATGAAAAGCGGCCGATGATAGTGTGCAAGCCACGAAAGGACAACTCAAGCCTTTTGCTGTACCTCACCTGACAAAAAAGAATGGAGCAATGAGTCAACTGTTCACGCCACCAGATTCACTTGAAAGGTGACAAGGGCAACAGTCACACACATGGATGCAGGTAGAAGCCGAGAAAAGTAATCTCAACCTAAGTCCACTTACTGCAATATTGTCTTCGAGACTGCAGTTACAATGAACGCTTGATTGTATGTTAGAAAGAGAAATGACAGGGTATGCTAGCCATATCATGACATTTGGTCCCGCCTTTGATTACCCTAGACATTCTAGTCATTGAATTTTTCACGAGGCATGAGAATTTATTTCTCGACCACTGGTGGCTTTTGTAGGTGGCTGTTTGATGTGTAAGGTATACTGGGTGGTCAACGTGCTGCGCTTTTCCTCGGCATCTTCTTGACTATTCCTGATGGTTTATTTTTACAAGCACTGCTACAATTTCGTTTCTACATCACCGTCATAAGAAAAGACTGAAAATAAATGCTGTACACTTAATGTCATAAGAATGATGTCAGAAAATTTGTTTTTCAACCGCAAAAGGGCATATGATTTTACCCGCGTAGGGAAATGGCATACATAAGGAAACACACGTTCGTATGTAACACACTGAGTGTTTTTATTTCAAAGTGACAAGAGACTAATAAGTACCTATCATTGAAAGCTCCTCAAGTAATCTTAGTGGTCATAGAAGTTGAGTAAAAAAAGCCACACGGCTACGTGTTTCCATCAAGGACTATCAATGTCAAGGCAATTAGCGGGGCTCATTAAAAAAGGCTTCTATGTGAGCAGGTGCGACATACGTGTACCAGAGAAATGCGGGTTATATTGATATTTGTGCAAAGGTCACAACGGTCTTAAAAGTAATGAAAATGATTGCAGTGAATGTTTACGACCCATTAATGTCAATGTTTTACACGGATGTATATGTCCTGTGCATATACGATGTGAAACAAAATCCGCGCAAGTTATTATTACTAGAAAATAAGGGCGAACTGTTATTTTCTTTCGTTTACATAAAGAATACCGCACTAGAAATAATAAATTGCAAATCTGCGATCCTCATAAGAGATTGTGTCGCACTGCTACACAGGCATGAAAAAATCTTGAGCTCCTGTCTTTAATGGACAGTATGAACTATGCACAATTATTTTACCATATTACCCTAAAAATAAGAAAAATGTTACCAAACTACACTTTGATTATCTGAAGCAAGGTCACTTACAAAGTTTGTTCGCAGAATCAAAAACTGATACAGTGAAAAAAAAAAAACGGATCGACTAACGACCGGCAGGCCTTGCCTTCGTAACACCCTCTTAATCATATTGTACTTCTATTTTCAGGTATTTCTATAATAAATAGTCAATTTCTGCACAAGGTTCAGCCTGTACAGCTGAGCGAATAATGAAATAAGTCTCCTGATGTGTCTGCACCTCATAAAACTTTACAGAATCCAGGGGAAAAAAATATAGACTTGAAGCTGAAGGTACAGACTCTTGAAATTACCTAAGAACGACAGCCTCCACTTTCTGAAACAACACTATGTGCGGAATGCAATTATTCTGGTAACAGGACCCCACCAGTGCTTAAGAAATACTACAGCTAAGGATACCATTTTGTGTTTATTGTAGAAGTGCCTACGTGAGATCAAGCATTTGAAAATTCACAAAGCACCCTTTGATTTCAAATTATAGTCGCGTTCACTTTGTGCGGCTTTCACGTTATAGTAGACAGCGAAGAAACAACATGTAGAGGATGCTGTTGATAGTTTACAGTTTAGCTATGCAGGTACTGTGACAGAGACTTGATACCTAAGTCATACGAAGTTAGTGATTTCAACTTAAAGCTCAAATGGAGGCGCTGTATACACAAGTTTCCACAGCGTCATATGTAAAGAAAGTTCAACTCTATAAATGTGCTTAACACTCTTTGCGTTCAAAGCCACTACCACAGTCTTCGATTATTACCAGGCATTGTTGCGAGTGCACAAACGTACGAAACGCAACGTAAGTGCAATACAAATGGCCCTCGCAGAAGATGCAATTAGAGAAGTTGGGAACGACTGTGATCTTTCGAAAGAATTGCGATGGCAGTGTGAACTGTACCAGGAATAGCACCGACAGCTGAAGTGTGGTGATAAGAAAGAAATATGTAAGCAGGAAAGTACAATGAATAGAGTCAGCTCAGATGGCATGGCCAGTTCATTTTTTTCAATCGACTCTGGCACAAAGCTTGCTTGCTACTGCGGTGTTGAGAGAACGATAACAAATCACAAAGAGAACTCGATAAAACAACGCACCTTGACGAAGAAGCCTTCTTCTGGAGAAACTCAAAGGTATCAAGTGGTGTGGCTGATGTATCTTACGGAATACCTCACCCAAACAGCAATCTATCGTCACGAGTGGAATTGTAAAAGTACCCCATGGCTATTTGAGATTATGAAAACCTAAGTGTCGTTTTGTCGTGGTAGGATGGCACTGAGTGCACAGATTGCTTGTGGATTACAAATTAAACTGACTTACAAACGAATTAAACTGGATTACAAATTAAACTTGACTTGTCCATCCGCCATGTTCCAGCATTGTGTCTTGACAGCAGTGAAGCATGAGTACTTCTCCTTCAAAGAACACCAAAGCGCACGGTCAGCGAGCCTCTGACGCCACGTACTCACGACATGAGGGGCAGCAGCATTCGAGTGACCGACTGACCGAGTGGGTACCGTTAGCTCGATGTGACCGCTTCCCATGCTCCAGTGCGGCCCAACCCAAGATCATTTTCTTGCTTTTTTTCCCTTCCCCCTCAATAGCTTAATGGGCAGACGGCACGCGCGCATCATACTTCTCGCGACTGCGTCCCCTCTCCCTGTTTGCCCTTTTTCTTCCATTGTCGGTCAGGGCGCTCACGTCGCGGTCGCACTGTGACTCCGGCCAGCACCACTCGGTTAATTCGCCAAGGTACAGGATTTTCATGGGGAAGGAGGAAAGGTCACCACGCTTGGGCGCGCGCGCCAAGGGAACATGGGAGTCGGCCAGTGAGGAAGGGTCACGGGAGAGAGTCAGACCGACGCAGAGAGAAAACGGCACCCTGGCGCTTATGCAGTGGCGGCACTACGAACCATGCGGGTAATGCAGGTGCAGCTTGCTGGGGAACCCGCACGGGCGCAACACGAGATTTCTTGGGGTTTCTCATACGAGGTCAGTGCGCATGTCACCCGAGCAAAACGTGTCGGTCCGGCGCATCGTTTTGAGACGTATTTCAGCTTTAATACTTGTAAATTTAAAACTTGAAAGATTTATGGATGAGTTGATTCGTTCGACAAGTTGAAGCCGCATATGAATAGAGACACGAACGAAACTAATACATGAATGAAGCAGATATTTCCCGACTCGCGCACTGATGAGTGGACTCAAATAAAAAAAAAACATCGGTAAACTTAAGTTGGACATTAGTGTGAATAGGAGAGGTGAGTCTTTACAGGTAAGCAAGTCTCGCTCGCGATAACAGGACCGCAGAGCGAAATCGGGGCAGCTACGGAAAGAATAGTGGAGCTGGTGGCGTTGCCCCTCTTTCTCTCCTCTTTACCCTCACATGTTTTCACCCCCATATATCCTCTTTTTTCTTCCTGCTAAGTCTTACTTGCTTTTCCAGCACCTCGCAATGCATTCAGTAGGTGCCTGTGCTTCTGCTCTGTTTTTTTTTTCATTATTTTTTGTCTGCTTCTTTCCCTCTCTGTGCCTGTATCTTTCCCATATTTTCTACCATGTCGCTTTGTTCTTTTTCTTTTATTACCTTTGTCTCTTTCTCGTCTATGTTTCAGTACTGGTTCTGTTGCCTCTTATCGTTTTCTCTCGTTGTTTTTTTTCTTTCTGCTTATCTTCTCTGACTGTCTATATCCCTTTTTTTCTTTCACCATGCTCAATTTCTCGTCCATCAAAGTTGTTGAATTTCACGTTGGGAAAATAGGCGCGCACTCTCTCGGAGCGAAGCATAAGCTGGCGAGGAAGAAGAAATCGGTTCAGGATGACGACAGCTATCAGGTGTTGCTCCACGGCATAACGAAAGCGTAAGAACTTCGCTGTAAACGAAGTTATAAAAATACAATTCAAAGAAAGGGTTCGGATGCTTGTGAAATGCGATGAACAAAACCGGCACGCTCAAAGTCCGCAATCGCATCAGGCGCCTTGCAGTTCTAATTGCATTCTAATGTTATCACGCATATTCAATTACACAATAGCCCTTTTTTGCGAAACAATCTAACAAACGGTTTTAAAGCTTTATTTTGCTTAACATTTTGAAATACGAATAAACTCTTTTATATTGCAAGGAACCACTCAATTCATGGCCGGTTCCGTGTGGTGGGTTGCGCCAATGTAAAAGCGGCAATCATTCAATCAAATAACCAATGTCATGGCTGTCTGCCTCCTGTTGAACACAACCACAATAAGCTCCCTCGACGGTAAGAACATCAAGTGTGGACTCGCAGTAGATGAAAAGAAGTAAGGAGTTCAGATGACAGTATTTATTCAGCAAAAAGTTTAAGCGAAATAACAACGAGAAGCGTTAAGCAATTATTCGGAGAGGACTCATTAGATTGCGCCAATAGAATGAATGATTAGAGCTCTAAGCAGCAGCCGAAAAGTAAAGAGTTTATAAGCACAAAAGCGTTTCAATACATCTCAAGAGAACGTTTTTTTATTGTACAAAGACAGTGGCTATAGCCCCAAATTTCGCCCGGAAGCAGGCGGGGGGGAAGGGGGTTTGTTGGTTCATGTCGTCATCATCAGCATGACCATGCGCTCAGCAGAGAAAGAAACTCCTCAGGGTGCCGCCAATAGACCCGTTCCTATGCTTCCTGCGGTGACACTATTCTCGCAAACCTTTCAATCTCGCCAACCCACCTTTCTGTCTCCCCTTTGTGCATTTTCCCTCTATTGAAATACACTCAGCTACCCTCAAGGACGAGTCGTTATCCTGCCTACGCACTACATACCATGCTCATGCCCATTTGTTCTTCTTGATTTTCACGATTTCCTTCAAAGAGCACTAACACAAAAATATTGCATCATGCAATCAAAAGCTATTCTCTCACTTATCACTGCCAGAGAGCTTGTTTGCTCGAACGTGCAATATTTGGAGATAATTTTATACTGCTCACTTGCAGGTTCGATTTCTGAAAGGGCTAAGTGAAGTGGGACCCACAGTTGTATTCGCGTCTACATAGCTGGCTTTTTGAGCACAAAAAAAAAAGGTGCACGTCAGCACGCGTTAACGAATCTCTACAACAAAGGCTCAATCCAAGGCGCCTTAAATATATGCGAACCTCCCCGAAAATGCATTGGCAACGCAGGGGCATCAAGCTTTGTATTCGAGTGCAGGCCTGCCCCCTCTATCCTTCAAAATGGTCTGCGAGGAGAGAGCGCTAGCAAGGATTGCGGCCGCCAACAGCACTCGTTGCGCAGGTGGCGGATGGTTGTTTACACAAAAACTAAAGGTTTAAACACACTTTAACATTGAGTTTAACTATGTGCTATTCTATACCATTTGTTGATATTTCCCATATGTTGCGTGTGTATTTACTCAGCAAGTCCCACACATTATCTGACCTTGAAACTTTGTATCGCTACTACTTCAGCGCCAGTTTGTTCAATCACCCACTGTGCTCTCTTCTTGTCCCTTAAGCTTACACCTATCATTTTCGTTTTCATTGCTGATCATGATATCATTATTTAATATTAACTCTCTTTGTACGCCTCCTTGTTTCTGCTCCGTAGATAAGCACCTGCAATATCACGCTGGTATATATCACCCCGCCGTGGTGGTCTAGTGGCCAAGGTACTCGGCGGCTGACCCGCTGGCCGTGGCAACAAATTATGATGGTGGCGGCGGCGTTTTCGATGAAAACGGAAATGCTGTAGGCCTGTGTGCTCACATTTGTGTGCACGTAAAAACCCTAGGTAGTCGAAATTTCAGGAGCCCTCTACTACGGCGTCTCTCGTAATAATATTGTGGTTTGGGGACGTAAAACTTACATATTGATCAATCAAGCTGTTATATATCTTGCTCTTGACGGGCACTGTTAAATTGCCATTTATTATTTGATGATGACTGTCTGTCAAAATGCGCCGCCCAATTCATGTTCTGCTTAAGTCATTCTCGTGATTCGACTTCACTGCTACAATTTGTCCTAAGTAGAAGTATCACTGTTTCGCTTCTAGAGTCTAGCCATAGCAAAGCGCTGTTCTCTTTGGGGGTTGTTGTACATTGTTTTAGTTCCCTGCGCAATGAGTTTCAAACCTACACCGTTATGTTTTCCTTGTGTAATTCAGTACTCACGAGCTGCAACTCCAACGCTCAGTTACTCATCAATGCATTTTCATCAGTGAACCACTAAGGTCACAAAGGTCACCATCAACGTCATCATCCAGAATACTCTCACTGCAGAGCAAATGCCTCTCCCATATCCTTCTCGTCAACCAGTACTGTGCTTTTGTTGTCACGCTATACCTGCAAACTCTTCAATCTGATCTGCTCACCTAGTTTTCGTTCTCCCTCTCACGCGGTTGCCTTCTCTAGGAATTCAGAAAGAAGGAGAGAGAAAAAAGAAGAGTTATTAGAAGGCACATGAGTCGGCCTCTATAGAATTCAGTCATTTACCTTTAATGACCAGTGATTACCCTACCAATGTTCCAGGTGCCTGGCCCATGTCCATATCTTCTTAATTTGAATTATGCTATTGTCATGAGGTCCTGAAGAGAATGAAGGGAGCATACTGGATGTTCAGGTCCAACTGTTTATTTAGGCCTAACTTGTGGCCAGTATGCAAAAAATCAGATTACAGTAACACTGCCACTAACAGCGGCGAACAGACCGTTTGCTGTCTATGAACTGACAAGCGGCGAAGCGCATCGGCAATTTTACGTGTGCAGTCGAATATTCCTAACCTTATCACTGGTCTTCGCGCAAGCTTATATATATATATATATATCTGGCCCACGGCGAGTTATCTTTTCACCCACTTTTCTTTCTTCTCATATACATTACAATTGGCCTAATAACTTCCCCTACACTTTCCTGGGCATTATTGTCTGCTAGACCTCAATAATATTGTGTAAACACAAAAAAAGCCCTTATGTATACCCTTGTTTCCCTTATTCATTAACGAGGGTCTCGTACGGGCGGATTTGGTGCCTTTAGGTTGCATACGAGGGACAATTGGTCAGTTGCCAGTTAGTAATAAGTTCACGTGCTACGTGACGCCTGAAAGGCTCATAAAGGGTGTGCCAGACTCGTCGCCATGGCTACTAGTGGCGCTGACTGACACTCCCACGTTTAAATTGATATAGATACCCAATAAAGTGATTGAGGGGATAGCTGTCATGGTAGCTCAGTGGTAGAGCATCGAACGCGTTATTCCAAGGTCGCAGGTTCGGATCCTGCCCACGGCGAGTTATCTTTTCACCCACTTTTCTTTCTTCTCATATACATTACAATTAGCCTAATAACTTCCCCTATACTTTCCTGGGCACTATTGTCTGTTAGACCTCATTTGTTTCCCATATATATATATATATATATATATATATATATAGGGATTATAGGAAGTATCACGCAGGCTCTGATAGTATAGAAAAAGGAGTAATTCACACACAACGAACGTTTCAGCACAGTTTAGTCCGACGTTTCGACCGTGGGACCGGCCTTCGTGGGACCGGCCTTCGTGGGACCGGCCTTCGTCCCAGACGAAGGCCGGTCCCACGGTCGAAACGTCGGACTAAAACTGTGCTGAAACGTTCGTTGTGTGTGAATTACTCCTTTTTCTATATATATATATATATACATATATATATATATATATATATAAGAAAAAATAAAGTACGACGCACGTTCATTTTGACGGTATATTCTGACCGACGTTTCGGCTGATGGACCAGCCTTTTGCCTCATACACAGGATCGCTTTACATTGTTGAATTTGTTGTCCTTTCGCATGCGTCTCATGAAATCATCCTGGGATGGAACTTTCGGCTAATCATGCGGTTGTCGACTGCGCTCGTACATAACTCATTTTGTTTACGTTCAGCACGACATACAGAGATTTTCCTGGCTCAACCAAACAGGTGATCGTCGCCACTCACGTCGTTATCTCTGCTTTTTCGGTCACCGCGGTGTTTATTTTGTGCAATTTTGTCCCTGATTAGACTGCCCTGCTTATGCCGTCGCAAAAATGTGCTCGTCGCCGGAAATTTGTCGCTCAGTTTGCCGTCATAACGCTTGCCGATGGTTTCAGTGCCGTGTACGTGTGCAATCCATTCCCTTTTCTCGCTACCTTAAAGGTATGGCGAATGTATTGAGTGTTTTGATGCTTATGATGCCATCTTTCTTATCGATGCCCCTTCCGATACGGCACCGACGTCCGTGGATGCTGTCACGGCTGCCACCGCACCCTCACTACCTGACTAAGAGGTTTGTTGCGCAGCGTGGAAACCGAGCTGACGCAAGACCAGCGAAATCAGCTCGTTCAACTACTTGACCATTTCCGCGCCTCCTTCGACCACGGACAACCTTCCTGATTGATTAATAAGAGGGGTTTAACGTCCCGAAACCACCATATGATTATGAGAGACGCCGTAGTGGAGGGGTCCGGAAATTTCGACCACCTGGGGTTCTTTAACGTGCACCCAAATCTGAGCACACGGGCCGCGGACAACCTTCCTTGGGACGCAAGTCAGTTGCTGCTCACCATATCGACGCTGGTCATCATAGTCCACTTCGTCAGCGCACCTACCGTATTTCGCCGGTGGAACGTGACGTCATCACCCAACACCTTGATGAGATGCTGCGACGTGGTGTCATTCAACACTCACACAGTCCTTGGGCTTCGGCAGTGCTCCTCGTGCGAAAAAAAGGATGGCTCCATTAGGTTTTGCGTAGACAATCGGCGACTAAACAAGATCACATGCAAGGATGTTTATCTCCTGCCACGCATTGATGACGCCTTAGATCGCCTTCAAGGTGCGGAGTTTTTCTCTTCACTGGATCTGCGCTCTGGATATTGGCAAGTGCCAATGGCCGAACCAGACCGTCCGAAAACGACGTTTGTGAACCCCGACTGCTTATAGGAATGTGAAGTAATGCCCTTCGATCTCTGCAATGCGCCGGCGACTTTTAAAATAATGATGAACCGTGTCCTGAGGGGACTTAAATGGCACATCTGTCTTTGTTATTTGGATGCCATAGTTGTATTCTTTGCGAATTTCGAAACTAATCTTTCACGTCTGGAACAAGTTCTCTAATCAAGAAATGGTATTTTCGTGCCCGCAAACTCGCAATTCTTGGCCACGTTGTCTCAAAAGAAAAAATATTGCCAGACCCTGCCAAACTGCGTGCTCTTGCCGAGTACCCCAAGCCTACTACCCCAAAGGAGCTCCGTAGCTTCGTAGGCTTGTGCTCGTATTTTCGGCGTTTAATCCGCAATTTCGCCTCTATAATCGTACCCCTGACTCAGCTTCTTTTCAGTAGCGTGGACCTCTCGGGCTGGAATTCCCACTGCGATGACGCATTCACGACGCTGCGCCAGCTACTCAGGTCTCCACCAGTTCTCCGCCATTTGGATCCCAATGCACCTACTGAAATTCACACGGATGCTAGCGGTGTCGGTATCGGTGCCATTCTCGCTCTACACAAAGATGGGTGTGACGAGTACATTGTCGCCTATGCCAGCCGTACCTTAACGAAGCCAAAGTCTAACTATTTCGTCACGGAAAGGGAGTGCTTGGCTATCGTTTGGGCTATAGGAAAACTTCGAATTTACCTTTACGGACGCCAGTTTGAGATTGTCACTGATTGCCATGCCTTATTCTGGGTAGCATCCATGAAAAACCCTACTGACCGCCTCGCTCCTTGGGCTCTACGCCTTCAGCATTACGACACCCATGTCGTTTATCGTTCTGGACGCATACATTCAGACGCCGATGCCCTATCCCGTAATCCGCTGCCCCCTGACCTTGCTTGCTTACCAACTGCCATCGGTGCTTCGTCATCATGGAGCATCACTGACATGCTAGTCGAGCAGTGCAAGGATCCCCGGATCAATTCCCTGCTCGACGTTTTCTCTCACAGTTCGTCATAATTGACTTCACGCTCCCTGTCTCATCAAGCAAGACACTTTGCTATCCGTGAAAGCTTGTATCGCCGCAATTACCTGACGGATAGCCGTAGGTGGCTCCTTGTCATCCCCCGTCATTTGCGCTCGGACATCTGCGCTGCCTTTCATGACGGCCCCAGTGTGGCCACGCTAGAGCATTCAAGACTAACTCTCGCCTTCGTCGAAGATACTACTGGCGCGACATGTATCGGCATGTTCGCAAGTACGTTCAGTCATGTGCCATCTGTGAACGCCGCAAGACGCCTTCTCACAGCCCTGCTGGCCCTTCGCAACCATCAACCTGCCCAGCAAGACCATTCGACCGCGTCGGAATTAATATTTATTGCCCTGTACACAACACTCTTCGAGGCAACCGGTGGATTATCGTTGCCGTCGATCATTTGACACGCTACGCTGAAAAATCTGCGCTGCCTGCTACCACTGTGAAAGACGTTGCCTTTCGTCTTCACTATTATATTTGGCGAGCAAGGTGCGTCTCGTGAATTACTGAGTGACCGTGGACGCGTGTTTCTCTCGAACACAGTCGACGAGCTGCTGAAGGAATGTCGCGTTGTTCATCGGAAAAACTCGGCATACCATCCTAAAACCAACGGCATGACAGAACGCTTTAATCGTATCCCTCGAGATATGCTTGCCATTGTCCTCCAACCTCCTTCGTTTACAGAACCCATTTTGTAGTTCTCCCAGCATGCCCTTATTCTCCACCCATATCTGTAGTCTTTACTATCTGCATCACCAGCCTGTAAATTACTGATGTAACTGTTAGAGGGTGGTAGTTGTTTGTATCGGCTTTGTCCCCCTTACCTTTATAGATTATGCTCATCCTGCTTACTGTCCACCCATTGGGAGCTTCACCATCTATTATTGCTTTTCACGCTGCCTCTCTTAATGTTTGCTCAGAGTTTGGTCCTAGTTTCCTTATTAGCATAATTGGGATGCCGTCAGGGCCTGTTGATGGGCTATTACGAAATCTTTTCGCTGCTTTTTTCCACTCTCGTTGTCCCAGTAGAGCCACTGAGTTACTTGGTCCATCCTCATCTGGTACGGTGCATGCAGCGCTTTCTTGGTGTTTAAATATTTTTGTCAGCATTGTTTTTCTATATTCCAATGCCTCATCCTCTTCTAGTCCTATTCCTTGAACTGTATTTATAAACCTCTGTTTCATGCCTGTCTTATTACTCAGAGACTTGAGATGGTTTCAAAACTTTGAAGCTGCCTGTATATCCTTTTTGTTTGCTTCCGCCATCTATTGGGCCCCCTTTCTTCTAATATTTTCATTGATTCAATCGGACGCTTACCTTCTGCAGCTCAAAAAGTTATCCCAGTTTCTTTTGACATCATCTTTCGGTTCACCCCTCTGTTTAGCATACCTGTGTACCCTAGATGCTTCCTGACGTTTTGCTATGGCTCCCTCAACTTTCTCATTCCACCAGCTCTTGTGTATGTGTCTGCTTTTCCCGGTTGATTTGACTCGTATCTTAGCAAGCTCCAACTCGAACAATCGAGTTTGAGTTGTGTATGTTCACTCTGTTTTAGTATCCTCGGTGATTATTTTCTCAATCTCTTTAGTTGGTATTTCTGTTTGTCTTTTTGAAGAAATATTACCGTGTGGTCGCTCGTAATTCCGCCTTTCCAATTTCATTTCTCTTCCAAAACAGCTTGATACGTTTGTGATCGCTACCTAAGCTTGTGAATCCATATTCATTTATGTTCATCACCCTTAGCCGATCGTACATCCTATGTGACATTATTGCGTAATCTATCGTCGACTTCAGCCTTCCCACCTCTCATGTTATCTGCCCTTCGCATTTCTCGGTACTGTTGAAATTGATTAAATCATGCCTTTCACACATATCTATTAGCATTCTGCCTGTTGGGTCAGTATATCCATCTATAGCTTCTATGTGCGCACTGATATGACCGGGGAGGGGTTGAGGCTGCCACCCAGGATCCGGCGAAGAACGACTCTTGCGACGCGTCTCACGAACAAGTAGAAGATGCGTTTAATTTACATATTTGCAAGAGAAGTACATTGCAGCGAGAGCGTACTGACGCGCCTTTCCATCACAAGGGCCCAGAGCGCACTCGAGACGAGCGGGCCAGCAAAGTCCATAGAGAGAGAGAGAGCCCAGCGCACTCCCGACATGCTCCTTTTATGGCCGTCCGTGCCCGCACTAGACGCCGACTGCGTACAGCAGGCCTGCCGATTCGCGTTCCTCGCAGCGCGCCAAGAGATTTCCCGCGTTCCTGTGGAACGCAGACAGCGTATGGCAGGTACGCCGATGAGCGTCCCTTGCATGCCGGTTCCTTGTATTGCCGGTTATGACAGCACTCATATCTCCTAATTACCTCGTGCTCTTCTCCTACGTCATTTCCTATGCACTGCACCATTTGTTGATTTTCCTCTCTTGCCTTTGCTCCTGTCAACAAGTATACAAAACCCCGCAGCGTCATTTGCCCTGCCACTTTCCCTTTTAGCAATAAATGTTCCTTGCACTCCTACTTGGCCCTTTGCCAGTCTGTACTTTTATGAATGAATGCCCCAACATCACCCCCATTTCTGCTGCCTTTTACCCTATTACAATATTCCCACGCGTAGCCCGGATTGTTAGGAGGTTGTTCCATGCCCCTAAGATGTGTTTCTACAAAACCATATACCATCGGTTTCTCATCCCTTAGCTGTTCTTCTTTCTGTTATCACTTCAGAATATTCCTGCCACTTTGCATGTTAACATACCCTACGTCTGAATCGGCTCAGCCCGCGTGGTTACGTCCATTTATGCCCCGGACTATACGTGTCTAAGATTTTGGGGTCGCTTTAGAATTGCATTTGTCTAAACCACCTGTCAAAGAGTCCCCCTGGTTGTTTCCCCCGTTACTAGATATTGCCACCTGGTGTTCTGTGCCAGTGAACAGTGGGTCAGTTCTGTGCCGGTGAACGAGGTAGACGAAGACGAGCAACCCGTGCCAGCGGAGACGTCCTTCTTGGTCTCTGAGATTTTTGACAGTCGCGTCCTTTTATACGTTCCTTCGAGCTCTTAGAACGTGACAACTGGTGGAGGTGCTGGCTACCCTATGCACCGAACCCCTCCTAGTACAAGAAGCTCCAGCCCCATACCAGTGGTTACGCCTGTTCACCGTGCTAGCCGCAGGATCCGTGGACTGGACCCTGAGTTCGGACTTCTCTCAGAAGAGATGACGGCCCCAACTATTCCAGGCAGCGCCGTCCCAAGCGGCTCCAACCAAGCCGGTATGGAAGGCGCAACGCCATCGCAATATACACTATTCAAACCAAAAACGCCGAATCCCTTTCATGGTGCTGTCCATGAGGATGTTGAAGATTGGCTACTCCACTATGACTTCGTTGCCGCTCATAACATGTGGGATGACACAGACAAGCTCCGACATATCTACTTCAGTTTGAATGACGGGGCACGGGTTTGGTACGAAAACCGGGCAGGTGTGTTCGCGTCATGGGTGGACTTCAAACGCCGGCTTCTTGAAACGTATGCAAGTCCCGATCGCCGAGAGCGAGCTGAACGTGAGCTCCAGTGCCGTATGCAAATGCCAAATGAAGGCGTAGCAATGTATGTTGAGGATATGACACGTCTTTTTCGACGAGCCGACCCTCACATGCCGGAAGAGAAGAAGGTGCGTTACCTGATGCGTGGAGTGAAGGAGCAGTTGTTCGGTGGTCTTGTACGCAGCCCTCCCAAGACTACGTCAGAGTTTCTTGCTGAAGCCGTCCTGATTGAAAGCACGCTTCGGCAACGGACCCAGACGTACGAGCGACAAGTGAACTTTACTTCTGCTACGGACTACATGGGTGGTCTTGGGGCCCACGTCGACTTCTTCCGAGAGCTCATACGCTCCGTAATTCGCGAAGAACTGCAGAAGTTATCTACACCCTCAGCGCCCACTGTCAGTTCTTTGTCCGGCATCGTCCGAGATGAAGTTCAGCAGGCACTACGAGAACCGTCCTGTCAGACAGAGCCGCGGCCCCTAAATGACTTCCCTCGCATGTCGTATGCGCAAACTCTCCTCCAGCCAGCACCACCTTTGGCTCCGCTCCCCACCGCGGCCCCTGCTATGCTTCCGGCAGACCAAACTCTGCGCCAACCTGCACAACATTTCACTCCGCCTTATACCACAGCCCCAGCCATGCTTCAGGCAGTCCAAGCGGGCCCGTACCTCAGTGACCGCCGACCGATTCCGCGAAAATCAGACGTGTGGCGGGCCCCCGATCGACGTCCGCTTTGCTATCACTGTGGTGAACCTGGGCACATCTACCGACAGTGCACTTATCGACAGCTGGGACTTCGTGGTTTTTCGGCCAACTCCCCACCTCCTAGGTTCGGCCAGCGGCCTCCGGAAATCGCCGACTACGTTGCTCAGCAGCGCGGATCGACATCTCGGCACCACTCACGCTCTCCATCACCGCGGCGGTTCTCGCCGAATCATCGCACCTATGCGGGCATGGCGCAGGGCCGGTCACCTAGCCCGCGTCGGGAAAACTAGCCTCAGCGACCTTCAGGGGCAAGGCCGCTCACACTGGGCATGTTCAAGGCCCCCTATCGACGCGGACTGAAGATAACGACGATACATCGACAACGAAACCACCGGCTGAATGCGGAAGAGTGTCCTTAGATATTCCTGTTCTGCTAGATGGTCGCGAAGTCAGTGCTTTAGTGGACAATGGTGCGGACTATTCCATAATTAGCGAAAAGCTGGCCGCCCTTCTCAAGAAAGTAACAACACCTTGGAATCGAACGCCAATTCGTACAGCTGGCGGGCATATCGTCACGCCACTCGGTATGTGCACGGCAAGACTGCAAGTCCGTGGTTGTACATTTGTTGCTAGTTTAAGCGTTCTACGGCAGTGTTCTCGAGACCTGATCATCGGCATGGATTTTCTCAGGGAGCATGGTGCTATAATTGACATTCGACGACGTCTAGTCACTTTCGCGACCACAAACGCCACAACAGCTTACGCCAACCCCAGCCACTCCCGAGTGTCTCTTCGCGTCGTCGACGACGCTGTCACGTTACCACCCCGTGCAACTGTTGTGGTTCAGGTGGCGTGGGATAGAGTGATGCACGGTGAAGCAGTCGTAGAAAGCAATCACTTGCTTTTGCTGTCTCAGGGTGTCTGCGTAGCGAGAAGCCTTGTTGACCTTCGTGATGATCACTGCAACGTTTTTGTCACAAACTTCAGCTACGAGCACCGGCACCTTTTTCCTGGAACTGTCATCGCCTACGCCGACCCAGTCGCCAATGTTACCGAGTGTTTTGCTTCCGAGGCCATCGGCACTTCTGAAACGCCTTTCCGCGGCGTCGACATCAATCCAACGCTTTCTGAAGCGAAGAAGCAGCGTTTGAGCGAGCTGTTGCTGGAGTTCCACACATGCTTTGCACGTTCTTCGAAGATACGTCAAACACCGATAACGAAACACCGTATTATCACCTACGACGACGCGCATCCCATACGGCAGCAGCCTTATCGTGTTTCGCCAACCGAACGGCACGCGATTCAAACGCAGGTTAAGGAAATGCTTCAGGATGGCGTGATACAGCCTTCAAGCAGCCCTTGGTCATCACCAGTCGTTCTTGTGAAAAAGAAAAATGGCACGCTTCGCTTTTGTGTCGACTACAGAAAGTTGAACAATGTCACAAAGAAAGACGTGTACCCGTTGCCCAGAGTCGATGATTCTCTGGACAAGCTGCGACGTGCGAAGTATTTTTCGTCCGTCGACTTGAAAAGCGGTTATTGGCAAATAGAGGTCGATGAACGTGACCGGGAAAAGACCGCTTTTGTAACGCCGGACGGACTTTACGAATTCAAAGTGCTCCCTTTCGGCCTCTGTTCCGCTCCAGCCACATTCCAGCGAACGATGGACACCGTCCTGGCAGACCTCAAGTGGAAAAGCTGTCTCGTCTACCTCGATGATGTCGTTGTGTTTTAAGAAACGTTTGACGAACATCTTCGTCGCCTTCGGAATGTACTCGAAGCCATTAGATCGGCCGATCTCACACTCAAGCCTGAGAAATGTCATTTCGGCTACGAAGAATTGAAGTTTCTTGGTCACGTCGTGAGCGCCGTTGGTGTTCGGCCTGATCCTGACAAAACTGATGCCGTCACCGCTTTTCCACCTCCAACAGACAAGAAAAGTCTTCGACGGTTTCTGGGTCTGTGTGCGTATTACCGGCGCTTTATTGAAAATTTCTCTAACATTGCGGAGCCACTATTACGCCTCACGCGTGATGATACACCATTTGTCTGGGCTGACGACCAGCAGACTGCCTTTGCGGAACTACAGCACCGGCTCTCTTCCCCTCCCGTGCTCGGCCACTTCGATGAAGATGCTGACACTGAAGTACACACTAATGCCAGCAATATCGGCCTTGGAGCTGTTTTGGTACAAAGACAAGATGGCATTGAACGGGTAATAGTCTACGCAAGTCGCACACTGTCTCGCGCGGAATCCAACTATTCCACGTCAGAAAAAGAATGTCTCGCGGTCATTTGGGCAATAACAAAGTTTAGGCCATATCTCTATGGAAGACCATTTAAAGTGGTGACTGACCATCATGCTTTGTGCTGGTTGACCAATCTACGAGACCCTTCTGGAAGATTAGCACGATGGAGTCTGCGACTACAGGAATTTGATGTCACCATCGTGTACAAGTCAGGCAAAAAGCACGAAGACGCCGACACGCTATCACGAGCACCTCTTCAATCCGCCAGTACTAGCGCAGAAGAGGACGGCGCCTTCGTGGCAACTGTCAGCGGACCGGATCTGATGTCTCATCAACGAAATGACGCCGATCTAAGAGTGATTATAGATCATTTAGAAGGTGGCACCGCGCCCATTCCTCGTCCAATGTCGCGAACGTTGCCATCATTTTGCCTACGAAATGGCGTCCTATACAAAAGGAACGCCGGTGCTGGTGACAGATCTCATCTTCTCGTCGTGCCCAAAGCCCTCCGCGATGACGTCTTATTAGCTTGCCACGACGAGCCCACATCCGGCCATCGGGGCTACTGTAGAACTATGTATTGGATGTGACAACTCTACTACTGGCTTAAAATGTCTGCCTGCGTCAAACGCTACGTGAAGGGATGCCATGAATGCCAGCGTCGCAAGACACCGCATTTAAAGCCGGCAGGTCATCTACAACCGATCGATCCACCACGTACACCGTTTGAACAAGTGGGGATGGACCTCCTAGGGCCGTTTCCTTTGTCTTCTTCTGGCAACAAATGGATTATTGTCGCAACAGATTATTTGACGCGTTACGCTGAGACGAAAGCGTTGCCACGAGGGATCGCATCTGAAGTTGCCAGTTTTTTTATGCATCAAATTGTGTTACGGCATGGCGCCCCGTCATATGTCATCACTGATCGAGGGACATCGTTCACAGCGAAACTTTTGGATGATATCTTCAGGTTGAGTTACACAACCCATCGAAAGACCTCTGCGTATCACCCTCAGACTAATGGTTTAACCGAAAGGCTAAACAAAACGCTAGCCGACATGATCTCTATGTACGTGGATGTGCAGCACAAAACGTGGGACGACATCCTGCCGTACGTAACATTTGCGTATAACACTGCAACGCAGGAAACTACACGCTTCACGCCATTCCGACTCGTTTATGGTCGAGATGTTAGAACTATGCTGGACGCCATGATTCCATATGAGGACATCGACAAGCTCGACCAATTAGCCCCCGACATCAATGAGTACATTCAGCGCGCTGAGGAAGCACGTCAACTGGCCCGTGTGCACATCCGAACTCAACAGTGCGCAGATGCACGGCGGTACAACATCCACCATCGAGAAGTTAATTATGAACCTGGTGATCAAGTTTGGGTTTGGACACCCATTAGGCGGCGAGGTCTCAGTGAGAAACTCTTGAGGAAGTACTTTGGACCTTACAAAGTTCTCAGACGTGTGAGCGACGTGAACTACGAAGTGGTTCCAGACGGAGGCTCACCATCATCCCAGCGCAGGTTACCACGTCCAGAGACTGTACACGTAGTCCGCCTAAAACCATACTTTACGCGGTGATGCGAATTTTCTTCTTGTGCCAGTGAACTCTTCAAGTGAACAGTGAATGCCGCTTATTTCCGATTGCCGGGCCCAGGACGCATTTTCTCTCGTGCACTAATTTATTTAATGTTTTTTTTGTATCACCTACTTCAACCCACGGCAGTGCACACGTTTGTTTGAGCATCGGGTCAATGCTCTCTTGGGAGGAGGAGTAATGCCACCTGGTGTTCTGTGCCAGTGAACAGTGGGTCAGTTCTGTGCCGGTGAAGGAGGTAGACGAAGACGAGCAACCCGTGCCAGCGGAGACGTCCTTCTTGGTCTCTGAGATTTTTGACAGTCGCGTCCTTTTATACGTTCCTTCGAGCTCTTAGCACGTGACAATATTTTGCACCCCGAAGGGTTCACGTGCCCCCCCCCTCTCCCCCAAAAGGCTACTGCGCGTCCTGCAAGTCACCAACTTACCTCGGACTTAGCCTCCCGTCGAAGTGAATTCAGTCTCGTTGAAAATACCGCACCTATGGACCTCTCTTTATTTTCATCACCTCAAAGCCTTTCTCTCGACTCATCCGCCATATCTTTTGCTTTGCGTTGGCAACCACCCTTTTGAGGTTTCCGTCACGCACCGGTACCTCCGGTATCGTGCATATCACTACCTGTACCTGAGAACAAACGGCGCGCATGTCATCGTCCCCTTTCGCCAGTGTGATCGTTAGTCCTGCCGTATCTTCATTTAAGATATCGTTTGAACCACCTGCAGTTATCACGAGATTTCGTCCATCAGCTATAGGTTCGAGTATTGCGCTCGCTTGCCTCATGCGTGGTTTCAGCTTGCGTCCCGGGAACGTGTCTACTGCAACCCTCTTGTGAGCTCTTAAACTTTTTTTGATTGCTCTGCGCATCAACGTAAATTCGAGTACCCGGCGATTATCACGTGCAATGACTTTTCAGATGGAGCACACACACACACACAAACACACACACACACATGCAAACACACACACACACACACACACACACACACAAACAAACTAGTAAATACCTGGTGACTGACCCCCGAAAAAGTCGTACAATGTAATACGTGCTGCAAAGGTTTTAACTGCTGCCTTATTAATTATAAAAACAATCTCGAAACATGCAAAACCACTTATTTGTGCAGCCGATTGGGAGAGCTAAAAAACACGTCCCTCCACCGTGTCAGTCTGAATCGACACATAACAGCCAGCGCCTCTAGCAGTCCCGGCTCAATCCTAGCACGTTTTCAATGAAACCAGTGAGTTTTCCTCAAATAAGTAGTTGTTGAAGGTGCATGTTGAAAAATGCAGACAACAGAGCGCGTCTGGAAACCTAACCAGACGAGAAGGTTGCAACGATCATGTCGGGGTGAGCTTCAATTTCGTTCCCAGAGCAGTTAAACATCGTACAATGGGAGCATTAGAAACGACGAAAAATGGCCTGTTTTTCTACACAAACACATTGACTGCAGTAAACCTAAGCAGGTTCAATTACTGGTCTGTGCACTGTGTGTTGACCTGACACTCAGCTTTCGAGTGAAGTCATTCTCAACGTACTGCAATTGTATCACACTGTTCCTGAACCCTGATGTGCGAGATTGCGAGAAAATAGAAATGAAGCCACACGAAGGCGTTGGCGATCACTTGTGCGACGGCGGCGCCGTACACTAGGGGGCGCGGTGTAGTAAAATAAAAGTGGTTTTGGTGTGCGCGCACGTTCAGAAGGTCGGCGGATGAACAAGGCTGCAATGTGGCGTGCGCGCATGGCGGCGGCAGCTCGCGCTCGAAGACAGAACCCCTATGTGCCAGCGCGCAAGGCAAAAGCGTGCCGTGAAGCTGCGTGGCGACGCCGCAAATGCCGGCGTACGAAAACGGGATGCCGAAGCGGCGCGGCAGCGGCGCGCGGACTTATCTTCGCTCCACTCGCCATCGTTCAACCCATGGATAGGCTGTAAATTTATATGTCACTGGATGGTGATTATTGCATCGGCCAGCCTTCCGTAATACTATCAGAATATGAAGTTTCATACCTCATAGATAGCTTGCGTGTTTCATCACGCACATAGCATTTTCTAGAGTGGTGTCACATTGAGCTGGCGCGATGGTTCTTTCCTTGTCTTTGCTTTGCTTTTTTAGATGTTATATATTCTGCTTCTTTTAGAAATGAACTTTATTTTCGAGTCAGCACTGTACTTTGTCTTTTCTTTTCCCTCTCTGGTTTCTTCGCGCTAATAATCTTTCAGGGTGGAAGTGCACTAACTCGCTCAATCGTCCCTTGTGATGATCGAGAATCGCAGCATATATCTTACACGGCGACCCCAATTTTAAGGCGGAAGCTACAGTGCAAATGCACGAGACGCTGATGAAGAAAAGAAACGACACAAATCTTACATTTGTTTGGTATACGCCAGTGAATATAAGCTCCGGGCAGTCTTTCCGCCCATGCGCACTCAAATGTAGCTCGGAACGAAAAGCGTGCCACAATGATAAGTGTGTATGATATACACAGGCATTAAGTCGAATTCAGATGGTTAGCTGTTGTTGTTTCTCAACTACTTCGCACAAACCCACAGGTCACGACATCAACTCCCGGTGGCGGCGGCTGCAATTCCAATGGAGGCGGAAATGCTGTAGGCCCGTGTGCTCAGATTTGGGCACACGGTAAAGAACCTCAGGTGGTTGAAATTTCCGGAGCCCTCCACTAGGGCACCTCTGATAGTCATATGGTGGTTTTGGGACGTTAAACTTCATACATAAATTAGTTACTTCGCACAAACCACCTTGGGGATTACGCCATGAATCTGACGGTGACTCGATTGAGAAATTCGTTGAACTACTGAAGCGTTCATTGACAAAGAAGTAAAGGATGAGAAATATGCTTGTTAGTGCTGCAATTTTAGTGTCTGTACCAACTAGACAGTTATGAGGCTTTATTTCAGTGACCCGAGTAAACGCCCGCAGAGAATGCGAGTCGTGGGTTTACATGCCATAATAAGACCACGTAAATAAGAACACCCGAAAAGAAATGTGCCTACGTTAAATGATAAATGACACATTGACGGCTTTTGTCCACGAAAGCACGAATGAGGGGGATCGTCGGCAAGCCAGACAAGAGGCGCACGTGGCAGGGCTTGGCCAGGAGACGTCACACGTGGACCTGGTTGATGGTTTTTCCCCCAATGTGAAGCGGTAGGCTGAACAATGTTTTGAACATCGATTGACAATCTGGTCATTGGTACCAAAGTGGCCTCGACCGCGTCACCTCTGAGTGTTGTAACAAAAAACTTGCATGCATATCCCCCTAAGCGGACTAGGCTGGGTGACAATGTTTTCAACTGAAGCTTGTATTGGCAGTCCTCTTAAGCTGCGGGCGGTGGCGGTGGTGGTGAAAAACCTTCATTTATTCTCCGGCAATTAAGTGGCCCGGGCTCAGGTCTCCCATGTCGGTATGTCAAGACCTTGCCTTTCCGCTGCTTCACGAGCCTGCTGGACTGCCCAGAGTTGGCCGGCGAGCTTGGAGCTCCGCAAAGCGACTTCCCACCTTACCGAAAGAACATCGAGAATCGCTTTAGCCTCGCATTCCCAGAGCATGTGAGTTAGAGTAGCTGTGTCTGTCTGGCAGACCTTAAAGATGTTGGTGCTATAGATCTCGTTGGTTTTTTTTTCTTTTTTTTTTCGCGTGCGTCTATTTCCCTCTTCGCTTTCTTTCCAATCTTTCTTCCTCATTCCCCCTTCTCCTAGTGCAGGGTAGCAAACCGGATGCTCCATTTGCTGGTTAACCTCCCTGCCTTTCCCTCATTTTATTCTCTTTCTCTCTCTCTAGATCTCGTTGGGAAGTCGTTTATTGGGTGACATATCAGCAGATTATGGGAAGTGCTCGTTTACAACTGTCACCAGGCAAGTGCTTGGGCTCTGCATAAATTGTCTTGAGGTGAAAGATAGCATTGGTGGGCCAAGTACAACGCCTCGGTCAGTTCATTGTATCCCGTAAGTCGGTCCCGGTCTGCATGCTCTTCAATAAGGTCATCGCGTCCTGAACGGTTTGTTGCCTCGCCTCGTTAAGGTTGGGGAAGGGCGGGTGCTGCAAGAACCTAAAGGACACTTGAGCTCCGCTTTCACAAAAAATGAACGTGATAGCGTAATCGAGCCCCATTCAGACTATGACAGCGTCAAGACGGGTCCTGAAACGTTTACCTTAATACTGGAAATGGCACCCAAAGACAAAAAAACAGGATAAACTCATGCTACCAAATGAAAGTTTATTTGCAAAGCCATGACATGCATGCCGTGTAGTATATCTTTATCGCAAAATAGTTCACAGCTCAATGGGTTAGATACACACAGAAAGGAGAAAAGGGCACAGCGCTGAACTGAAACCTATTTTTCGAAAAAAAGAACGTATGTGCACATGCGGGAGTGATCACAAGCGTGCATATGTGTTGCAATACAGCATGAATAATGCCCTGTGTTATAAGTATCAGCTTCATCCAGACGAGTGTTTCAAGGACGATGTAATACTAGTAAAAAGGTGCTGCTGGTCGATTTCTCAGCTCAATGCAGATTATTTGTGTAAAAAACCATGATAGAGCATACAGTGCAGGTATGAAATAGCAGAACGCTTTTTAATCGAGCAACCAGTGCCTAATTGATCGATGGCTCACTCATCTGGATGAAGATTAGAAATACCTGTTGGACAAAACTTGATTCGTGCAGTGTTGCAACGTGTGGTTTCTTTTCAAAAATAGGTTTAGTCGCGTGTTGAGCGCTGTGTCCTTCTGCTCGCATCTAAATTATTTCGCATTCTGCCAAGAACATCCGCCAACCAGGCCTACTCACGATTCTGCTTCAGCGTATTTTTATCGTTTGCGTTCTTCTTTTGGAGGTTGTTCGAAAACGTTTATTGAGATGTCTGTATATCGACATATGTATTTGCCTCCCAAAGAAATTTTCAGGTAGTTTAACGCGCTATTTTTTATCATCTTCAGTCTGCATAAACTTACGCAATCTAATTTCAATTATGAATTACCAATCTGGCCAAGCAGCCAGTTCGACGAGCTCAAAATAGTCATCAGTTGAGGTCGGATTTGCAGGCAATAAAAATGTCGTTCTAGGCGCCGAAAACAGGCAGGCGAAACAACATTGTAGGCCTTAAAAACCATAAATGTGGGCACAAAAAATATTGCGATGAATGCAGTGAATTATAATAAACGAAAAAGTGCGCGACCTCTGTCTATGCCAGGTAACCAAAAATGACATTCCCTAAATAACTACAAGAGTGACAACACTTCAACACGCTCATACAATCACACTTTGTCCTACATTGTGCGCAGAACACCGTCGTTCTCGTATTCTGCTCGTTGGGTTAGCTTCCCACCTTCACCTCAACACACTCTTGGATGTCTGTTCGGCATAATGCAGGCAAAAAGAGAAAGTAGACAGCCAGAATCACTTAGAAGCCTCAAAGGATGGATTCCTCTTATTAGCTAAGTCGAATCACCTAGAGCCAAATACTCCGCGGGCAGGAAAGGGTTAGGAGTGCTCAGCCCTTCCCCCGAGAGTTTTCAGTTTTGCTAGCGTATACATACACGCTTATACACAAACGCATGCACGCATGAGCGTAAGCATGACTGAAACCACACTAAGTAAAAAAAACTGAAAAAAAAACTTTCTGGCAACAGTATACCGCAGTGAACAGCTCGCGAAATAAATTTCAAATAAACCAAAACAAAAGCCCATGCACATCTCATTTTTCTCCCCCATTTTACTTTTTTGCTCTTAACTCGTTTCCCCTGACGCATTCCGCAGCCTCGCCATCACCTGGAATTCGCCGATTGCTCGCGCCATGTCTCCGCATGGGCGAATGCTCACAGGCATTTCCTCCACCTCGCTGCTAGCTGTTGTTCACGAGAATTGGTTCAATTGGAGCACTAGCTTGAACCCCACAGTCGCAAGCAGTGACTTGGTGTGGTAGCATTGTTAAACGATTTAAACTGCACCTGGGAGTGCTAAGTTAGTAGATATCTTCAAAAAAAGTTTCGTACTTATGAACATTTATAAGCATTCGGGCAATACCACTAAGAAGAGGCATTTCCAGTTGTAATAAAACCAATATAAAAACCCTTCTTAACCTGTTATCCATGCACATATAAGAAAGTGGCGATATAGCAGCGCTAAGAACAAAAAAAAAGACACAGCATTGCCGCAAAGGCGATGCAATGAACGTGGTAGCAACAAATTCGAAGGTCACGCACAGAATGCAAAGCAGATGAAAACGTGCACCCGTTTCTCGCGCACAAATTACGCAGAAAACGTACTCGCAGATACAGATGCACGCGAAGAAGCGTCCCAGTTGTTACTTCGCTGTGTCTGAAAAGCACACGCTTTTCGCAAAGGGAGACTGCAATGATTGCAGTGACCTTTCTGCCCTTCGTAACTAGAACAGAATCGTTCCAGGTAAAGCCCGAGGCCAGGCAAGGCCTACAATCCTCCATTCTTCTCCACAGCGAAATAAGGGTGTGCAGGGGAGCGTCGCTCACCCTTCTCTAAGCGGGGCAAGGAACGCGTGGGAGTGCGCGCCGCAGCGCGATGTAGCTGGATGGATGGATAGATTGATATGGCTGTACCCTTTAGATCGGGCGGTGGCTAACGCCACCAAGCCGTAGTACTTAGTGAACCAAAAACTAGATTTATTTTTTAGGAGCGAAGCTCCATAAGGCGTAGGCTGTGCGTCCCCTGTATGTAGCCACCTCTCGTTTAGTCCTTGCAGTGTTCACTAAATTGCGGTACTTGTAGCTGATTATGAAAAGATGCAAGATGTTATAAACTAGACGACGATACTTGTAGTTGATGATGAAAAGATGCGAGATGTTATAAAATAGGAATGATGTCACATGTGGCGCGTGTCATTGGTGGAAGGCAATCGTTCGATTTAGTGCGGCGACGTACGCTAGTGGGAGCGTTGTAATAAAATGCGCTGATGACTTAAGTGCAGCGCCCTTGAAGCACGTTGCGGACCTTATATCGGAGCCCTTGGCTCATATTAATAATTGCATGTTAGTTTCTGGTATTTTCCCCTAAGAACTCAAGCTTGCGCGTGTATGTCCTGTGCACAAAGGCGGTGCTTTGAATGACATTTCTAATTATAGGCCTATCTCTGTTTTACCAGTGCTATCGAAGGTATTTGAGAGTGCCATAAATTGTAGACTAAGGAACTTTCTTTCAAAGTATCAAATAATAAACCCTGCTCAGTATGGTTTCCAGAAAGGAAAGTCCACTGAATTAGCCCTATTAAACGTAAAAGAGGTCATACTGAACAATTTTGAAAAAAGACTATATACAGTAGGACTGTTCCTTGACCTGAAGAAGGCTTTCGATAGCATAAAACATGACATTCTAGAAGAAAAATTATTTGACTATGGATTGCGTGGCGCTGCTCTTAAACTTATTACGAATTACTTATCTGATAGAAAACAATATGTTACACTCGGAAGCTTAGCGTCAGGAGCAACAGAACTTAAGCAAGGCGTTCCACAAGGTTCTATCTTAGGACCCTTGTTATTTATACTTTATATAGATGATATATGTAATATCCCATACACAGAAAAACTAGTCATGTACGCAGATGACACGAATGCCTTTTTCAGTGCTGATACAGTGGCCGATCTTCAAGTTACTGTAACTAATTATTTAAGACACCTGGAACTGTGGCTCCATGAAAACAAGCTTGACTTAAACGCAAGTAAAACAAAATATGTTATATTTAGGCCTCCTAATAAGCCATGCATTACACTGAATTTCTCCTTTCAGGGCACCACGCTGGAATGTGTTAAAACGCAAAAATTTCTAGGAGTATGGTTTGAGGAAAACATGTCATGGAACACACATATATCAAAACTTGTCTCTGAATTAGGTAAAACTGTTGGCTGCATGTATAAGTTATCAGACCTTGTACCATTATGGCTTAAAAAGGCTATATACTACGCCCATTTCTATTCTCGGTTATCTTACTGCGCACTAGTATGGGCAAAAACGTCTGCTCAGAACCTCAACAAACTAGAGACGTTACAGAAAAAGGTTCTTAGAATATTTGAAAAATTTTATGGGCTTCCTAGCGAACTACGTACTCATCAGCTCTTTATAAATCATGATCTTATTAGAGCAAGTGACCTTTACACATATAAACTAATACTTTATATTCAGAAAAACAAACTTCATCAGCATTCAATTGACAGCTCCTGTCGATACGCTCTCCGAAATCAACTAAGACCAGTTCCCTTTTCTCGCACACGTTACGGAGAATGCCTTCTACACCACCAGATACCAACAATATTGAACAAATTCTTAACCAGTATCGACTTCGAACTGCCTGAACGTATATTCAAGAAACATGTACGAAGTATGTTGTTACACGCATAGGAATTGCTCAAACAGCACTAGCTATCTTTCGTTATCATGTTTTTTACATGTTTTCTTTCCTTTTTGTATAAGAATTGTTGTTTTGCGCATGTGCATACAAGATTTATGCGACCTACGTGAAATTATGTGTGTATTTTGTTCACTAAAAGGAAAAAGTTCTAAGCTCTCTTTTTGGCTTATGCATGTACAGTGAATTACGCGATATTTTTGTAAAATGCCTGCTGCTCTGGAACGGGTTCTTGGGCTCTCTCAAGATGTCTCCGACATCTTTTCGCCTAAGGACCTCCGACTTGATGTTGTTGGAAATAAACTTGACTTGAAACTTGAAAAAAAAAAATCGAGTGGGCAAAATGTACGGAGGATTCATGGTTTACCAGGTTTACCTCCGGAGCTTCGCCCACTCATCATCATTCACTTCGTGGATATGGCGGCACTTTTTTCCTTTAAATAGTGGGGTTGAGTACTTGTATTTTGCAGTAATAGGTTTAATTTTCATCGTGCCTTGACTTCAGCCACCAATCAGATAACCTCCTTCTAGTTCATTCTACCCGCTTAAAATCTATTTTGCCCCCCTGTCCCTAAACCTCAGTGCTCTGAAAATCTCCGCCATCATCCTGAACTATAGAGTGAAGCCCTTTACAGAACATTATCAATTGTTCGGCACTATCCTCTTCCTCTCCACACGCATTGCATACCATGTCTACCCCTTCGTATTCGGCCTGATATGTCTTGGTTCGTAATACTCCCGTCTTGGCCTCAAACAGTAGAGAATTATGCCGAGTATTATCATAGATCCTTTCCCTGGCAATTTCCTGCTTAAAAGTTCAATAGATCTCTAGTGCGGACTTCTTCATCATGCCGATTCTCGACATATCGGTCTCACCTTCCTTCACCTTCTTATTCACCGATAATTCTTTTTGGTTTGGCCCCCTGCTGTTTTCTAAGTATTTATCAGTCAATTTTCTGGTTCGCTTCCTCCATTTTGTATCGACATTCTTCATGTACAAGTAGCTGAATACCTTCCTAGCCCAACGCTCCTGCCCAACTTTTTTCAATCGCATTTCAAATTTTATCTTGCTGCTAGCTTCCCTGCCCTCAAACGATATCCATCCCATATCTCCCTGATTTGGTGTATTCCCGTGGGCTCCTAAAATAAGCCTACCTACTCCACGTTGCTTAATTTCTAATCTTGCTTGAACTTCTGATCTCATGCACAAGACCGCATGTCCGAGCGTCAAAACAGGAACCATGACACCTTTCCATATTCTTCTCACAACCTCATACCTATTGTAATTCCACAGTGCCCTGTTTTTCATCACCGCTGAATTTTAGTTACCTTTAGTCGTCAAGTATATTTCGTGTTTCCTTAGATAGTCAGCCCCATTGCTTATCCATACGCCCAGATATTTGTATTTATATGTTATCTCTAGCGTGACATCTTGTATTCTAAGCTCACTACCTTCATTATCATTGGAACATGACTGCAGATTTTTCCTTACTGAATCTGAAATGTAAAATATCTCCCTCATTAACGCAGATGTACATCAATCTCTTCAAATATTCCTCGTTGTCGGCCATTAGCACTATATCATCTGCTTACATCAATGCTGGTAATGCTTGTTCAATGAGTTTTCCTTGTTTGACAAAAGAGAGCTTGAAACCTAACCCACTTTCCCCTAATTTAGCCTCTAAACCTTGTAGGTACATCATGAATGACAAGGGTGACAGAGGACACCCTTCTTAGGCCCCCCTTTTACATCTGTAGGCTTGGATACCTGTGTTTCCCCATTTTTAACTGCCTTGTTACCTTAATAGATATCTTTTACAGGATTAGTGACTCTATCTTCCACACTTAGCGTGTCCAGTATTCTTCAGAAGTCCCCTTGAACGACGCTACCGTATGCTCCCTTGATATAAAAAATGCTACCCACAGGGCCTGTGTTCCTTTTCTGCTATTTCGATGCACTGCGTCTGTGAGAATTGTACTGTCTCTTGAGAACAGATTGTCTTCCAACCTCCTGTGTTTCCGAAACCCATTCTGCAATTGCCCCAGCACCCCTCATGCTCTATCCACGCCTGCAGTCTTTCCTTTATAATCTGCATAACCAGCCTGTAGACCACTGATGTCACTCTTATAGGACGGTAGTTGTTTATGTCAGCTTTGTCCCCCTTTCCTTCATAGATCATGCTCATTCTGCTAAGTTTCCATGCGTCGGGGACTTCACCATTCATTATTCTCTTGCCCAATGGCTCTCTCAAAGCCTGCTTAGACTTCAGACCTAATGTCTTTATCAGCATAATTGGAATGCCATCTGGGCCTGGTGATTTACTAATAGGAACCCTCTTCTCAGCCCTTTCTCACTCTCGTTGTGAGAATGGAGCCATTGCGCCACTTCATTATTTCTTGTTTATTGTGGTGCATAAAGCACTTACAATAATGACATATTTAATAAACAATAACTTACAATAATGACATATACAATAAACTGACATATACCTATTACCATACCATATTCCCTTACAGCGCTGGCTTGTTCTTTGCTGGCGCACGACAACACTAGCCCACTATGACCAGGATATACCTGCGCTACTCGAGACAGTGTCCAAACACATCAGTTATTTGTGTCATTTTGCACTACTACGACACGAATAACCTCTCCATTTTTCCGAGTTTTTAACAATACTTACTGCGACTCACAGCGGGTATACAACATGCTGACTGGCGACATAACACCAGAAGCGGCGTGGTAAATATCAGGTTGCAGAAGATCCGGAGGGAGCGTTTGCAGTCGCTGTCGCCCCATTAGAAACACCCGTTGTCATCGATACATGGTGATTCCAATCGATATAGGCCACACCAAAAACGTCTAGGTAATGCCAATAACACAGGATGCTGAACACCCCGTCGATCTTGCATGAGCTATTTACCCTTTTAAGATGTCTCGGGGTCCGAAATAAATTCAAGTTTGGTAAAAAACACTAATGCACGCAGAGCAATCGAAAGAAGGAAGCATTGTGATTTTAAAATACTAACAGTGCCCAACTGCCAAAATGAACACCTTGGTAAATAATTTATTAAGAAATATGAGTATTTAAGTTAGTATATACCTACCAGGACTGAAAACTGCCACGGCGAAAGATATGATGGACAAACACAAACAACTGAGACGTTAAGCATGAGACAGGAAGGAAATGTTGTTTTCTGGCCTCCAGAACTCCAGATTACGAAACTTAGATAAGCTTCGCCATAGTGACACAACGAATTATGAAGAACTGTTTATGTGCACTCGTTGTTGCGAAAGAGCTCGTCATGTTTATGAGCGTAATCCTACAAGACTTACACTCTAAATTGTCAGCTCCAAATTATACACCAAATTGTCAACTCTAAAGTTATTCTCACTTCGATGAAATGCTCTCCTAAGTACAACGCTGCCACAGTTTCATTGCGGTGTGCGCATCAAAAATAAGTGTGTCTTCAAAAGGATTGTAATTCGAGTGCCTGACCAACAGTACCGTCAGCTAGCAGGTCCAACGAACACGTTTAAACGATAGCATACAAAGTTGGTTGGTTGGTTGGTCCTCAGAGTCCTGGCGCAACCTACCACGGGGGATCGGCCATAAAACGGACGGTGCGTTATTTGCGAGATTGAATTGTTTTACCGGCCGGATTATTTAGATTAGGATGTTTAAACAAAGAACCAATTCGTAAATGATAGATTAGAAATAGAGGTAATAGAAAAAACGAACAAGCTAATATGATTTGAAATAAAGGGAATTTATGCCACAGCTTAACATTATAATCGTTTAGTTGCCTTTAGAAAATCGCATACGGCCTCGAAAATGTTCCTGTGCCTAAATGCATTTTCAGTTGCTCCAAAGGAAAGGACCACCGGTAGGGATAAATTTAGAGCCAACCTACGGAGAGGATACAAAGCGTGCAGAGTTTAAAAACCTCGTCTTTTTTTCTTGTAGAAACAAGATTTCTCGGTTGCATGGGAAGCAGCTATTTTTTGCATTCTTCATTTTTTCCCAAACGAACGTCGACCAATAAATGACATTACATGTTTTCTGGCAGTGGTGACCATCACATGTTCAGTTCGTTAACAGCCCAGCGTTTCCAGTGAAATATGCTGAATAAATAGACTGCCTTATCTGTCAGCAATGAGCTTATAAGCGCTCACTGAATGCTACATCTATTGTAAAGAGCTAGTAACAGAATAACACAAAGTATCCCACGGCGACATTAGTTGCAGAAACGAAAACTGGAATTTCATTGTTTCAATGTGTACTTTACCTTCATTATAATGGGTGACCGGTTTGGTGCGCTCTGTGATAGACTAAGGGTGAGTTGAATGCGGACGAGGCTGGCGAAGAACGGTGACGCACGATGAAAGCCGGCTTGCTTACCTGCAAAATTAGAGAAAAAATGTCGCAGACGGTATATCATTTTTTGAAGGACGAGACAGAACAACTACCTTTTATTCACTTGCATAGTCAATTAAAGTAGCCTAGAAGATAGCGACGTACGACAACTGCACTGCTGAATCTGACACTATTCAAACACAGTCGCTCGAACGACTACGCCGGGCAGTGGCACCCATGCTAATACGTAATTTCAACGACATCTCTCTGGCACAACGTTCGCCCGTGAAGCTGACGATAGCATGTGCTTCCGTTGTGGGCAAAGTCGCATTTTTTTGCAGAAAATATCGTTAGTCCTTAGATTTATCTCGATACTCGAAGACACCGGAAGTGTTATAAATATACGTATTGCTGGTTCTTTATTCAACCAACGTATTATCAAAGTGACAATGGTTTTCGAACGTTAATGTAAGTGATAAAGGCATAAAAAGTGTGAGAAGTTGAAGATTGTTAGACGAATTGAACTTCTGACAGTCGCTTTGTCTTTAAATCCCTGTAGGTTTCTGAGTAGGTTATACTTAAAAATATTTGATTGAAAAGACATCGTCCTTAACTTGTGTAGGGGCTAGGTAATATCGTGAATAAAACTCTCTCTATTGCTTCCTCAATACACAAGGACATGCACGAGCAAGGTGTAATTTTGAGACCACTAGTGCTTGTCCTGCCTATTAATTTGTTTAAAACAAGCTTACAAGCTTGTGAGCTCGTTGGGTGATCATACGGCAGTGTGCACCGATCGAAAGGACGGACAATAATACCGTCAACACTTGTGTTGTCCTTCGGTGTTCGTGTCCGTACTTCCAGGCTTCCACGCACTAGGCGCTGCCGTCTCAACATCAAAGATTTCTCGCACTTGCTCAGGGGTTGCGTCCACCACATTTCATCCATTTTATTTCGGGTTTCATTTCAACCTTGCCTGTTGGCATGGCAACAGCTTGGTGCTTCACCGTTCGTTTCATCGCCACAAAGACATGTTATCCTGCCCTACAATCACGGTATTTCACGGAGCCTCCATAATATAGGATCAAGCATAGCCCAAACCTTGTCTTCATGGTACTGCTATACTTTTCTGTTTTAGTGATGTTTTTTATTGATATTGCATGCTTCAGACATGCATAATAATATTCTAGGGGGGGGGACGCATGTAGGTGCCTGACAAGGAAGACGAAGGTTTGTTTCTGCTCGATCATTGTCACCGAGATATCTGTTGTGCTGCACAAAGATTCTAAATTGAATTATTGCTGTTTTGATGGTGAATCTCACAATTAGTAGAGATTGATTTCTTCTAACCATTTTCAATATCCTTACATTTAAAAATAATATGTTATCGACTACCTAAATAATCGTTTCTTGGCCGATCCCCCCGAATAAGTGTGACCCATTCGTTTAGGCCACCATTGTCATGATCATCATCATCGATCGACGGTCCATCAGTCACGACATTACTGCTGACTTCAAATACATATAATCCACAGCCTCGTCGATACGGCGTCTCTTTTTTCTCGTAACATATTCGGTGGAGGTGGAATGCTCCCCGTCCTTACCACGAAGCTTCGCAGTGGCCGCACCATTCAGTCTCCGGTCATGGCTACCAATGATAACCACCCGCCAGCATCTCCATCTGGAGCTCTAGCCACTACATACCTGATGATGCCCTACCCCCACGATCCCGGTACATTCTCCGCACAACCTCAGCTTGGAGCTGACTACTGGTTCCGTATGTACGAGCGTGTTAACCAGACACACTGACGGGACCCTAACATGATGCTCGCCAAAGTAATCTTTTACTTGGATGGCACCCCACGTGTTTGGTTCGACGCCCATGAGACCAAACTCACCAGCTGGGATATCTTCAAGGAGCCACTATGCGATACTTTTGGGGAGCCGTCCGGTCGCCAAATGGAAGCGCAAAAAGAACTCGCCACTCGTGTGCAGTCCGTAACTGCGTCGTATTTCTCGTACATACAAGACGTGCTCGCGTTGCGCCGGAAAGTGGACGAGCAAATGACAGAATGTGACAAGGTGGGCCACATACTTAAGGGCATCGCGGACGATGCCTTTACCATGCTCGTGTAAACCAACGTCCAGAGGGTAGACATGATCATTAGGGAATGCCGCCGCTTCAAAATGGCCCAAGCCGCCGTGTTCTGCCACAATTTACGCGGCTACCGAACACGGCTGTTACATGAACCTGAACCGATCTCGCTGCTTTACCACCCATGCAAGAGGACGTAACACGTATAGTTCGTCAGGAGCTTGAGGCATCAAGTCCTGCACTATTTCCACCACTTCCACTCGACCATTGCGCCACACAATCACCTTCGGTGGTCTCCATTATTCAAGTCGTAATGAGGCAGGAAATTGCAAAGCTCGGTTTCTCTGTGGCCTGCTCTGTCTCCCGACCCGCCTCCAGACCGATGATAATAAATGAACCGTGCCTTGACTCACATTTTCTTCCGCGATTCCACAATTGTACGGAAGGGAGAACTGCAGACAACAAACTGATCTGCTTCCGCTGCCAACGAGTTGGCTATATCTCCCACTACTGCCGCAACACTTAGATTCCCTCAAATCGGAGCCAATTTTCTTCTTCTCGCGCATACGAGGACTCCCACCGGTATTCAGCCAGTCGTGTGTATCCTTCTTCCGACGTCCCTAACACCCGTTCCACCGCTCGTTCACTGTCACCTCAACGCCGCCATTCCGCATCACCCCAATCACGCCGCTATCCATCAACGGTCAACTACGTACAGATACTCTCGAAAGGAAAACTAGATCAAGCAGCTCCGGGAGGTAGTCCTGCATCAATTGCAACTGATCCAAATCACCCGTTGACGTTCCCTACTAAGGCGAACTTGACTGAGTTGCACGTGGAAGAAATTGTTTTGACGGCGTTAGTTGATACCATAGCTCAAGTGTCCATAATAAGTGCTCATCCGTGTCGCCTACTCAAAAAAGTCATCACGTCTGCAGCGACTAAAGCTCTCCGTGTAGCTGAAGGTGGAACTGTCGCCATCACTGGAACCGTTCGTGTTAGCGTTGCTGGTTGCCATGTCCCCATTTTATTTAGGGTGGGTGAAAATTGCCCTTACGACTTAATCTTTGGCATAGACTTCCTGTCGACGCATTCTGTCCTGATCAATTGGGCAGCTGGTGTTCTCTGCCTTGACTTTCCTCTTCTTCCGGATTTTCTCCCTGAACTCACGAACAGCCTCTGCACCACTGACTTCTTCCAGATACCGCCTAAAGCTCTCACATCCGTTAAATTCGCAACACCCTCTCCCGTGCTCCACGGTGAATACATCGTGATGCCGATTGGTGATGTTCTCCTGGCGCGTGACAATACTGTCCCCCACTCCATCGTAACCATGGCCACGGTGAATACATCGTGATGCTGATTTGTGATGTTCTCCTGGCGCGTGACATTACTGTCCCCCACTCCATCGTAACCATGGCCTCTAACCGAACATATTCACCTGTTATCAATATCGGTTTCATAAAGCAAGTGCTACCTCAAGAAATGTCGGTCACACGCTAGGACCCTCAATTGACGACGTCTTCACCAGTATTGTGGCAGGTGTACGTCTCGATCAACCACGCCACCCGCAAGATGCCACGTGCCTCGATGCGACCTTACGCTCATTGATCGCCCCGGATTTGAAAACTGAGAAGTCAGCCACGCTATACTGCGTTATGGCTTCATACCACGACATATTCGACATAGACAGCCGTCCACTCGGCCAGACTTCACTCGTCAAGCACCGCATTAACTCAGGTGATTCTCAGCCCATTCTTCGGCGACCAAACCCAGCGTAAGGTAATTCAACAAGAAGTCAGCAATATGCTAGCCAAAGGGATTATTAAATCCTAATCGAACCCTTGGGCATGCCCCGTTCTGCTCGTTAAAAATAAAGATGGCTAGTGGCGCTTCTGCGTGGATTACCGCCATCTGAATAGAATTTCGAAAAGAACGTTTACCCTCCGCTTCGCATCGAAGACGCTCTCGATTGTCTCCACGGCACCCGATACTTTTCTTCGGTAGACCTACGTTCCGGCTATTGGCACATCAACGTCGACGAAAAAGATCAAGAGAAGACTGCATTTGTAACTGCAGACGGCCTATACCAGTTCAAGGTTATGCCGTTTGGGCTACGCAACGTCCCATCCACGTTCGAGTGCATGACAGACTCTCTGCTACAAGGATTCAAATGGCCAACATGTCTTTCTTACCTTGACGATGTCGTATATTCTCCAAAATTTGAGGCCCACCTTCAGCGTTTGTCAGCTATTCTCGACATCTTCCGCACTGCAGACCTTCAATTGAACTCGTTGAACTGCCACTTCAGAGGCCGGCAAATGACAGTGTTGGGCCACATTATCGACGCATCTGGTGTGCAGTCGGACCCAGAAAAAATTTGTGCGATCACTAGTTTTCCTGTACCCCAGTCCGTCAAAAATGTCCGGAGTTTTATAGAACTTTGTTCTTATTTTAGAAGGTTTGTGATCGATTTCACATTCATCGCTCAATTCCTCACTGAACTTTTGAAGGCGTCAAATTTAGGTGGGGTAACGACCAAGGTGCTGCTTTTTCTCACCTAATCACGCAACTGATGACTACCCCTGTAATGGCCCACATTGACCCATGCACTGCGACAGAAGTCGGAACCGATGCTAGTAATCACGGGATCGAAGCCATCCTAGCCCAACGCCAACGGGGACACGACTGAGTTATCACGTACACTATCCGCCTCCTCACAGCTGCAGAGCACAACTATACCATTACAGAGTGTGAACGTCATGCTCTTGTTTGGGCAGTCTCAAAGTTCCGCCCATATTTATATGGCACAAACATCTCTGTAATAACTGACCATCCTGCGCTATTTTGGCTTACGTCACTGAGGGATCCTACTGGCCGGATCGGGCGCTTAGTTCTGTGTCTACAATAGTATACCTACACAGTGACGTACAAGTTCGGACGCCTACATCAGGACGCAGACGGCCTGTCCAGCTGCCCGATCGCTGAATCGAGCACTTTGCCTGACACCGACACCAACCCGTGCATCGTTTCCCTTTCGACAATAACATGCATCGGTAACGAGCGGCGCCGTGATGCGTCCTTGCGTGCCATCATTGAGCGCCTCGAATCACCATCTTCCGATCAGTCCCATCGCTCATTCATGCTCCATGATGGTGTATTATACCACAAAAATTTAGAACCGGATGAACAGGACCTGCTGCTTCTCATTCCTAAACACCTTCACTTGGGAATTTTACCCGAACTTTATGAACTTCCGACTGCCAGTCACCTAGGTGTGTAACGCACTTACGACCCAATACTTCAACGCTTCTTTTGGTCAGGTCTTGCACGCTCAGTCACAAGATACGTTGCGGCTTGTAAGAAATGTCAGCGCCGCAAAACATCATCAACGCTTCCCGCCGCACGCCTTCAATCACTTGACATTCTATCAGAAGCTTTCTTCCGCATAGGCTTAGACTTACTAGGCCATTTCCCCTTGTCTTTCTCGGGTAACAGGCAGATAGCCGTGGCCACCGACTACGCCACGCGTTATGCCATCACACAAGCTCTTCCAACAAGCTGCGCTACAGATTGCGCCGACTTCCTCCTCGAGGACACGAATTTGCAACACGGAGCCCCACGGCAGCTGCTTACAGACCGTAGCCGCATCTTTTTGTCGAAGGTCATAGCCGACATCTTGCAGTCCTGTCAAACGAGACACAAGCTGACTACGTCATACCACCCGCCAACCAATGGACTCATGGAGCGTCTAAATCGAACTCTTACAGACATGCTGGCTAAGTATGTTTTTACCAACCACAACGACTGGGATCTCGCGTTGCCGTACGTCACATTTGCCTACAATTTTTCGCACCCTGACACTGCCGGTTACTCTCCATTTTTGTCTGCAGTTTGCCGAGAACCAACATTGCCTATACACACCGCCATACCGTCCTCTGCAGTACCGACCAGTGAATAAGCCATGGACGCTATCTCTCGGGCCACTCACGCACGCGAAATTACCCGTACTCGACTTCTGACCTGTCAAGAGAAGCAATGGCGTCTGTATGGTCAACGACACTACGACGTACTCTTTCCGCCAGGTTCTTATGTCCTGTTGTGGTCTCCGACCGGTCAAGTTGGGTTGTCGGAAAAACTGCTAACTCGCTACACAGGTCCATTCCAAGTCCTTCAGGTGGGTACTCCTGTGACATATAAAATTGGTCCTGTCGCCCCGTAGCCTTCATGTGCCCCACAGGCTACCGATATTGTACATGTTGCACGACTGAAGCCCTACTACTCTCCCAGTGACATTGTCATTTAGATGCGCTGAGACGGCGCTTCTGCCACTGGGGATTATGCTACATGCATGCGTATTGATATTTTAGGGGGCGACGCATGTGTGTGCCTGACGAGGAAGACAACGGGTTGTCTTTGCTCGTTTACTAGGCGACTGGTTACGCCAGTACTGCTGGTTTCGTTTCAAATACATCTCATACACAGCCTCGTCGATACCGCATCTCTTCGTTTCCATTTAATATGATACATAAGGAGATGTTAGAGCCCAAGCAAGGCGCCGGCTACTCTTTATACCTTGAATGAATGCTGAACACATATCTAAAGAAAAACTAAGAGCATGGACAATAAAACTTCCAAGCGCACACACTCATATGCACAGATCAAACAACACTAACACAAAGGTAACAAAATATTCGAAAGTCAGTGAGTACTGCCTCTGATAATGTGTCTAGGTGACATTCAATTCAAGTGGCACAAAATAACACTAGACAGATCCGATGCTTATGGAGATGTATTCGCTAATGTATACATAACAATATACACGTCATGCACTTCAACACACACGTATGACGGGCATCATGCAAATACTCCCCATAATGAGTACGACATATGTTTTACAAATGAAAATTCGTTATGTTTTAGTACTTGTCAGTGATTCCGCAGTCTTGAAAAACGTTTTAACGCTTTCAAAGCATGCATATGTAAAGCACCAGTTGGCCACGAGCCCAGATACTGAACAGTCTGCGGTATAATGCCAACAGTTATCATTTGTGATGGCATCTTGGCGTGGCATGATGTGGGAAGTCTACGAAAAGGTGACACACGCCTCCATCTACAACTTTTCAATCGCATTTGGAAGTTGCAGCTCCTCTACTTCTGCGTTAAAATATTTTGCGTATGCGGTGCCTAGCCTTAAGCGCTGAATACGTGTTTGCATTCTTCTATCTAATGCAGGTGTAATTTTGAGTTTAACGAATAAATAGATGTGATATAAATGACAGCTCTTTTCTGCTTTGGTCAAGCCAAGTATTCTTGCTAATTCGGAAAGCTGTAGCTTTTATAACACTAGCTAATGCCTTTTTGGAGAGTGGTAAAGAAACAATATAACATCTTTAGATGTGCTTGCCGTGCTGCTTCATTAGCGACTGTGTAACCAGCAGTGTTTCGATGGCCAGCTATTCACTAGAATTTGAACTCATGTGGCGCTTGGCTTGCTTTAGTGAGCTGTTTAGGTGTTTCGTATATCCTACTATCACTAATTACTGTCGTCTTTGTACTGGAGAATGAGGTGAATGCAACCTGTAAATCGTTGAGAAGTACCTATTTTCTTTCGTCTGTTTCTCAGTTCATAAACTTGATAGCATACAAAATTGCGAAAAGATCAACTGTTGTAGATGACGTCGTCCTAAACAACTTAAATGAATCTTGAATATTGTGCTGTGCTATGTTAATTGCTGATGTTGAAAAGGTTGCAATTCTTGAGCCATTTGTGTAAGCGCGTATGTATCGTGGATACTGCATGTACAGCTAACAAACCGCTAGTTGTCCAGTAGCTTGGATGACCATGCCGTACTTTCTGACGATACCATCTTCTGACGATTCAATGTTTGGTATTGCAAGCAGCAGCGCCAAATAGTCAACTTCAGAGCTTCAAAAATAATTTCTTTTTATTAAAAGTAGATCATTTTTTATTTAGCCTTAGCAATGTTATTGTTTTTCGCAAAATCTCACTGTAAGCGAAAAAAATGACAGCATATCTACGGAGTGAATGGTGAGTGAAGTGAAGCATCCGTCCATGCATCCGTGCTTCTGTCCATCCATCCGTTCATTCTTGCTTTCGCCCGTCCATCCGTGCCTCTGTCCATCCGTCCATTAGATGCACGGACGAATGAACACGTAGAGAGAAGCACGGACGGACTGACGGGCGCACGGACGTATGCATGGATGGACGGACGTAAGAATGAACGGACGGACCGAAGCACAGACAGAGGGATGGACGGAAAACAGCAGAGACGCATGGACGGACTCACAGCCGGAAGCAAGATTGGACGGACACACGAGTGAACAGAAGCACGGACGGGCAGAAAGAAGTACGGATGAATGAATACATGAAGGGAAGCGTGCATGGACAGACACGTGGACAAACGGACAGAAGCATGGACGGATGAACGGAAGCGTGAACATATGGATGGTCACATGGACGGACGCATGGACGGACGCATGGACGGTTGGGTACACGAATGGACGGATGGACACTTCACCGCAATCATCGTCATTCAAGCCTTGGATATGCTGTGAAAACCACTAACGCCATTTAGTTTTATTACTCCATGAGACATACGCACAACGCCATGTATTGAGGAAGTCATAAACTAGAGGTGGCTACATACTACATAGGGATCCCTACGTAGCTTCACCCCTGAAAAACGGCAGCGTGTTTATGTTGTTCTCGTGATTGGAAAATATGGTTGTCGAGTCTTTGATATGACGAGATTGCTGGAAGTTTCCCGTAGAACACTAGGCAGACGGGCAGTCCTCAAGCTAATCGTCTTTAAAGTCGCTCTTCTGAAGTGCGGCAAAGGCCATGTCAGACTGCTCCAGAGTATGCAATTTTTGTCTCATTAAATCATTGTGAACAGTGTGCATGCATGATACATATCCACCCCATGATGTACCAGCAAAGCTGTGCACTATATTCAATAGCGTATTTACCGTGATTTTGAGTTTCTTTATGCGAGTGACCCATGATAGCGGCCGATCAAGTATTACTCCCAGAAATCGATGTTTTGCGACAGTCATTAGTGGCTCTCCTTCTAAATAAAGATTGAAATTTTTAACTTCCTACAGGTAAAGGGCAATACTTTGTGTGCATTATGTTACCGGTGAACAAACGAACAAAACAGCACGCGAAAAGAACCATATGATGGCACAATTTTCCTGTGCTGCTAGATGTCATTAGGCGTTTTTTGGACAAAAATGATACTAACATCTGGTACTCCACTAAAGGTTTTCTTACCGATAGTTCAGTCGGTACAAAATGGTCACAAAAGAAACGTTATTTTATGGTCACCGTGAATTACCCTCATTCTTCGGCCAGTTGGAACAGTTGGTTATAGAAGCATAGCCGCTGGATACAAGAAAAACATAAAGCGTGAATATTGAGGTCTCAGTTATTTTTTGTTATCGGCCTAACCTTGCACAGCCTTCTTACGTTTTCCTGTTGCTCAGATACACGTTACACACTGTTTCTTTTGAAAATTTGTCCCTCAGCTTGTTGGTTCGCGACACTTCCAATTCATAACGTACTTCTTCCCATTGAAATACCTCTTTATCATTTCCACGATATGCTATTTTTGAATAAAATAGACACCAACTGAGAATTACTGTGGCCAGAAAGCTCTACAAAGCGTCCGTGATTAAAAATATTTAAAATTAATCTCCAGCTGCAGGATGCCAAAGGCAACAGGATTTTTTTTGGAGCAAAGCAAAATCTCACAAACACACTGCATCTGGAGTCGTGTCACATTTTAGTCGCTTATTTTTCTACGACTCAGTCACGAAAGGACAATGCGATTGCAAACAAAATACAATAGTGGTGTTACTGCATTCTAATGAGACCGTACGCTGCGGGCGCTCCAAACCCAAAGTTAAATACGTCATGCACAACTTTCAATTACCGCACACACATACCTCTTTGGTTGCACATAAAGCTAGCCCACGAGTAAAGTGCACTAGCAAGGTATGCTAGCATCAGCGCTCAATAAAGGCACAGTCGAGCGCTTTGAAGCGTACCTGGACATCGAGTGCACATTGAGCGAAGTGCAAAGCTAACGCGAACCCGCAAGATTCACATAATGTCAAAGCAAAATGACGTTTTGCATGAATTCGCTGAGCACATAACTTCGGTACACTTATGCAGCGAGCACACCTGCGACTCAACACAAGCCATGAAGAGAGTTCGCAAGCACCTAGAAATGTTCGCTGCACATTACATTCTCAGTCATGTCGCTTACCACGCAGTCTATTCATAACCATTGAAGACTGGATATCACTTGCAGTATCCTCTTCAAACAATCCACACACGTGTTTTAATTCTATCGAAATTAATGAAACAATACAGGCAAAACTGCTAAAAAAAGTATAGAGGATCGTCTATGCTATAATTTCATTGGCGGTGTTGCTTGTTTTCATTTTTCATCACCATGAAGGTTTTCACCACCGAGTGTTCCTGCAGTGCCTCCATGGGCACTGCCTTCACTACCCGTTAGTTTTACGATTCCAAGAATTACGAAGAAGTCTCTCATTTCTTCTTTTGGCCTCAGACAACTGACCCCACCTTACATTTATACAACGCAAGGTGATTCTTTGCGTGTGTACAACAACGGGTACACCACTCCATAGACACCTCCACCGAAGCTTTTGTCATCCCAGACATAGATATCGCTCGACAATTCAAGGTAGACCATAAAACCACATCATCTGCCGCAGAGCTTGACGCTATTCGGGAGGCCATAAGATTCATTTCTGGAGCGCAACCTCAAGTCCGGACCATTTTCTGTGATACTAAACCTGCTTTGAAAACCATTGATTGCGTCGTGAACCAAGGTTCGTATGACATGTTGGCTATAGAATTTGCAGAACTTAATCCGGTTGCTTCAAAAAGCAGCCATCTTATCATTTTACAGTGGATTCCTGCGCACTGCTGCATGATGGCAAACGAAGAGGCAGGCGCTGCAGCCGAAAATGCCCTAAAAAGTGCTCCAGAAGTACGCATTTCGTTTTCACGAGCTGACACGAAAGCCCTGCTTCGCTGCGTGATGCGCATCTACACACTTCAGCACTGGACCAAACCAGAATGACGACAGCAGCGGCTTGACAAATAAGACCCGAAAATGAGGTTCCGCAAGCCAACTAAATTGAAGCAGTACATCGCATGTACGATCCACCACATTCTTCTCGGTGTGGCATACGCAAGACGTTACGCACATATCATCGGCCACAGTGACACCAGTCCCGATTGTGAGCATTATGATGTGCTAGAAACACTTGAACACATATTTCGTGATTGCCCAGCATACGCACGTGAACAAGAAACACAGATTTCTTCTACTGGGCGAATTCGCAGTAGGTAATTAACTGATGAGATCTTGTTGGGCTCTTGGCCTGACATCAATAGCGCGACTATGTAAATACGAGCGGTTAAAGCCTTTTTGAAAGCAGCTTGACTATACGCCCAGCTATAGCATTTTTCTCAACTGCAAAAGATTTCATATACTAACCTCTCTATCTCACCATCTTTATCCATTATTCTCTCTCTTCACCTTTCACCTCTCCCGGTGTAGAAAAGCAGGCTTGAGCAGGATATCACTCCGGCCGACTTTTCTGCCCTTCTTTAAATAAACCTGTCCCTCTCTGTCTCTCATTGTTGACCTGATAATGTTAAAGAGCTCATTTCGCAGAAATTTCTGCATCGGTTTCAATTGTTGTGAGCGAAGAGACACTATTTTCTGCGTGACAGAAAAAAATGCAAGTAAAATAAATACAAAATTTATGGTCTGAGTGAGGATCCAGCCGAGCCTGTTTGCGAAGAAGCAAGTGTTCTCCCACTCAGCCGTTTATCTGCTTGAAAGTACAGTGACAATAACTTCCTTTTGCTTGAAAATGCAGAGAAAGTAACTACAAACACTTGTGTCCGGTACAGGCTTCACAATAAAACATGCACTATTGCGCTAATATTGCGTGTTACAAGCGTGTGTTGCCATTGGACATCAGGACGTATGGTTATCTTAACGACAGCGCTGCTGTCACTGTGACGTAGTAAACGACTTCACCTGACTCGCCTTTGCCGTCGTCAATGCAGCGCGCTTGGTTTCATTGCAGAGTTAGCTCATTTTCTAACTTACAGGTTTGTTCACACGCTCGTTGCCACAGTAACTACGGGACGCAATCTACAGCCCTTCCAAAACCTTGTGGCACCGATACTGATAAAACTGAAATTGGCGAAACAACTCAGCATTCATCCTATTCATCCTGAGTTGTGCAGCCCGTGCACTCAGCGGCCATTTTTTTCAGCGTCCAAGCATCGACGAAAATTTTGCGTCTGGCATTGGAGATAAACTGTTGGGTATGTAAGAATGTGCACATCACGGATCTGTAGGTATAGGAATAGATTGCCTTTATTTGTACATGGCTAGAAAGAATGATTTTCGAAGCGTGGAATCACAGCAACCATTTTGTTCGGCCCTTCTATGGTTAAAAGAACGCATGAAGTGGTATCTACGTATCGCCCAGGTGTGATTTTTCGTGCATACACTAAAAGTAAGAAGATGCATGTTCGATAACTTGCCGAGAAGAAGAAACAACCTAACATAGATTATCGCGTGTGCAGCAAGCACTTTCACGAACATACATTTTGTTCTGCGTTGGGGTTCACATCTGATAATTACGACGTGGGAGTTTACGGAAATGTACACGAAGGAATTCGTGTTTTTTCCTGCCAGGACAACAGGCCTTTTCCAGCTGTCTGCAGCTCAGGGCGACGAGAATGATTTTGTCCTAATGCTCTTATTTTGCGTAGCATATTCGGAAGTCTCTTCAGTTAGCAGCCGTGATGTGCTGGGCTAGCTGCTGGTAAACAAATCAGATGGTGCCAGAGACCAGCAAAGTCACTGAAAACAAGATACAGTTGTAATCATTAGTCGAGTAAACGATGCGAGCACGTATGATTGCAACATTCGCGCATATCACACCAATCAGTACGTGTTGTGAAAGCGAGAATTTGGGAGACAAAATACAGGCTGGTGAAGTTCCACTTGTTGAAATACATGTCTTATAAAAAATTGTCGAGTAGTAATTCTGGTGAAAGTAGCAGGCTGCACAAACCACGGTTATTGTGAATAGTAATGTTATTGCTGCAAAAAAGCTCTAGATACCATCACGACAGGTCAAGCGAATTTAACTAATGCGAAAGCATCTCCCGTTCCTTTTGGCCACTTCATACCTCTCTGAAAACTATTGGGCGAGTTGTAGCCGTAAATTCTGCGCGGCAGCCCACACTGACCGATACGTTACCGTCTCGGTCGTGCACTTTCCGCGCGAAAGCATGAGACAGGTACGCGCCATCACACTTCCTTCAGCAAATATAAGCATTCGCGCAATGTGAGAATGCTTGCATAAACAGATTACTATAGATGATTGTCATAACAACCAACCTTATACGAGAGAGCCTCTCGACGTTGTGCTTCCATGGCGCCATGCGCACGCGCTCTGTTGAAAGTGCACGGTGGGGCGTTGACCGTACCTTGTCTCGCTAAACATCTTTATTGGCATACACTATAGATTGTATCGCAGCTAATACAAACACAACCGACGCTTATGAAGCTAGAACAGCTATGGTAGAACCGTCCGAATAAATTACAGGAACTGTCGAACACATCCCATAGCTGGTACCATGTGATGTCATTTTAAAGGTCACAGAAGGATTCCGGCAGATGGCGTCACCGTATGTCCTCGCCCTCCAACGTCTAGGTGCGGTCCTTTAGCGGTCTTCTATCAAACTAGAGCACGCGCTGTGGTGGAGTGAAGGCCGGGGTGAAAGAGCGAGCGCTGAAGAAGGGGGGGGGGAGGCTTGTTCATAAGTTGCTTAGTATCTGAATATATGTCGTTAAATATTAAGTGGTTGAAGAGACAGGATATTGCTGTCACGTTCAACTCATTAAAGCGAAGCTCAAAGGGACACTAAAGGCAAATATTAAGTCAACGTTTATTGTTTATATAGCGGTCTAGAAACATCGTAGTGCTGGTTTAGTGCCAAGTAAATGCTTATTTTGCAATAAAATACGTTTTTCGCCGGCATCTTGCTAGTGCACTTCAAACCACCCGCGCGTAAAGGTGAACTCTTATTACCCCCGTATTCACAAACGTTCATCGACTCGACCCTTCACTCGAAAAGCTCCTTGAGGGACGTTTTCCCTTTCACAAACTACTTGTCACTTGAAACGCTTCTTTCACTTGAGAAAATCTCGAGTATTTCCTCCAGAATGTCAAGGAAGCGATCTAGCTAACTTGAATCATCCCTCGAGTGAAGTTTCTGTGCCAACATCACGTCCATGGCGCAGCTCGTCTCATTTTGAGAGCGTTTCTCGATCAATTAGGCTGCCATCACCGCGTTCTTTCGACAGTGACGGTACACGTTTACTGCGGAGCTGTCTTCGAACGGCTCGGCAACTGCTTCTTTGGCGCCGGGACAGGCGGGCGTGGTGTCAAGATAAGCGCTCGCTAGTGTCGTGATGTGTTGTGTTCCGTGCATGAGCCAGTGGATTACCTGCCTTCGGGTGTGCGTATTCGCAACTTCCACCTAGAGAGGGCGCTGGTGCAAGCTTAACAAGTCTGTCATTCGGGGAATCGTGCAGCCGTCACGCCGGCAGCCGCCACCGGTGTGCCCATCACTTCGACCTGTGTAGTACTTTCGGCTGCAGCCACCGTGTTGTCAAGGCTTTGCTGAGAAGTTCATTGACACTAGCGTGTATTATATCCCACACTGCGTGTTGAGAAACACGTGTGCGGCGTATATTGAAAGAAAAGAAGTTTCGAACGCCGGGCACATCATCTGCTGCGGTGTACAGCTTTGTGAACACGGCTCGTGCCATGGCCGGGAGAGACCGAGCGGCCGTGCTCGTGCACAGCACAAAACCTCGCCTTTGACTGCACGGGGTCTGCCCAGCAACATCCCACATATCTTGTGATTCTTCTAGCTCAACAAGCAAACAATAGTGCCACGTTCCAATGGATTAAATCATTGCTACTACAACTCGTAGTAACTGTCCGAGCTCGCAATAACCGTAGTGTAAATTTCCAGCAACAAAATATAAAACACCACCGAGCCGCTAAAGTGAGGCAGACTGAACGATGGCATGGGGTGGCTGCGTGGACATTCCCCAAATGACAGTTACGACGGATGCCGCATGGCGACGCCACCAGCTGAGAAAGTTGCGAATACTCGCCATGCGAGTGCTACAAGACTTATTGCGGACACCGGCGCTTTGAAGTGTTTTGATGAAGCTCGCACACCACATCAAATCAAGCGTGGCGCGAAAGCTTGACAAGCAAGCGGAAAGGAAACGTAATAGCAAACTTTTGATGCATAGTGTTCCTCGTACTTTAGAGTGCCTTCCTCTCCGGTGAATTTTCGCTGACCTGGCCAAAACTTACGGCGAAGTATACCTCCATTAGACGACCGTCTGTATTCACGAGAAGTTATGTTCTCTTGTGTTTTTTTATTTTTTCTTCTCCGGTCAGATTGCTATTAGAGACAGTTTAGGAAAAGCACAACACAATACAATTGGATGCAATGAGTGTGCTGCTGTTGTAACTACGCGTGAAACATAGCTTCCATATACAGTGTCTATGCAGCTCACAATACCAATGAACAACCAAGGCCACCTTTAGGAGATCAAGCAGAGTGTCATGCTCTGTGAAACCTGCATGTACGCAAAAATGCATCGAGTGTCGTATGAAAACGCAAACATATGAAATAGAAATACAGCAGATACATAATGAGATTGTATGTTTTAATTGAGCCCCCTGCTTCCCCCCCGAAGAATAATTGCAGACCATGGCGCTGATTTGTGCAATTAATTAATGAAATAATATAACCATATGCCTGGTAAGCTGCCCAAGTGCCTGAGCCAAACGTGTGTCGAAATAGTCAAAGCTCAATACTTCAACCATGTCTGTTCTTGAACGCAATAAATACTAATGGATGTGTGAACTGCCACAAGTAAAGAAAAATGCGGCGTTGACGTCCCAGCTATTACGTTTTTCTAATAATATTTCTTGCCTCTTTAGTGAACAGGACCAGCTGCCGACAGCACAACACACAGGAAAGGTCTCCTAAAGTGTGCCGTATTATCAATGCATTGCAGAGTTTGCACGACTGTATACAAAAGCACAAAAACTGCAGTGGATGCGTGTGGCTGTGTTGCATTAGGCGCGCTAAGGTGTCTACTTTCTGGATCTTATTTATGATCTCCTCCGAACTCGTACTTTATCTTTACAGTGTGTAGGTTGCATAGGTTTGATTGACAAACACTTTGCAGTTGAATGCTTATGTTTGCCACGTTGCTCTTCATAAACCACATTTATTAAAGCTTTATTTGCCATTCACAACTTCTGTTTTGTTCATTTATCAATACATCCTTATCGTCGTGTTTGTCTTTCATGATGCCCAACCGCGGTGGTCTAGGGGCTAGTGTACTCGCCTCCTGACCCGCAGGTCACGGGATCAAATCCCAGCTGTGGCGGCTGCATTTCCGATGGAGGCGAAAATGTTGCAGGCCTATGTGCTCAGATTTGGGTGCACGTTAAAGAACCCCAGATGTTCGAAATTTCCGAATTCCTCCACTACGACGTCTCTGATAATCATAGGCTGGCTTTGGGACGCTAGACCCTACATATCAATTAATGTCTTTTTATGATGAGACAGGACTGCAAAAACTACTTCTCTGATTCTACAGGAAAGTAGTCTTAGAAAATTAAACTTGTTTTATATAAAGCTGCACCCCTCCTCTTCCACTGAACTGTGATGGCGTGTTTCTAACGGATAGACGTGCTAATAATGCAGCAATAGCACATATTTATTTACAGGGTTCTTACCAGGAATATGCGCAATGAATGCAATACTCTTGAACATTTTTCACCGCTTTCTTGTACTGGCCTTCAAAAAATCAGCAGAATAAAATACGCTGTTTCTTGACGACACTTTCTCGGAGGTTGAGAGAACCTACAGGATTGTTTTCAAAACAGAACAGTGGTAAAAGTCAGACGCGGCTTCAATTTTATGATTTCCAAAAAAATAAAATATCCCCTATAAATTATGTTGTGCCGGGGCTTCGGAATGCAGCACAGATACCAAGATTCTTTTCAACAGGTATTTACAGTAAATATATTCTGCAAATAAAACCCAAAACATTAGTGCTAAGGTCATTCGTAGACTAACGAATTTGCTTCTGAGCTTGCAGATGAAGGAGACGGGGTGAATTTAAGACGTTGCCGCTGTGTGAACTTGGAGACAGAAGCTACACAAATTCAAAGGTTGCGCCTATGCGAATTTGTCAAATTAGACAGATCCACAAATGCAGGGCAAAAAGAAGAACAATGCAAAAACAATAACTGATTCTTTGGAAGTGTAAAATATTAAAGTTGACACACACACAGACACACACCAGTCTCTGGTAACAAGCTATATATGCTGATAAATGAAGAAAACAACTTTAAATTGCATTTTCACCCGTAGTTAAAAAATGCACATGATCGCTTTTCATAACTTGCGTAACAGTCTAATTCGAACCCTCAGTCACGAGCATAACATGCCTAGTTTTCAACGCTACCCTGGTATAACCTTGAATAGCAATTGCGAGCATTATCTTCCAAATTTCTTATTATACGCAGAGGAACAAGTACGAAAACTCCACGTTGATGTTCGTGGTAAATGAGAAAAATAAACATTGCACAAGCCCCTGAAATCAGGAGCTGTGCACGTACTCCCATAGCGAGAAAGAATTTACGTACGGATATTCCTTATACATAATCCGGTGGTGAATTCTAAAAGCACGCCAATATAATATGATATTGTCACAGGTAATGCGTATGAGCCATCAACTGTAAGGGGAATTCCTTAGAAGTGAAGAAAGAAGAGGGCTTTTGCGTCCTGGTCTGAGGGCAAGCAAGACGTCGTTTCGTCGCTCTCTGTTATTACGTTCGTGGCACTGGTGGAGGTGCTGGGTAAATGCGCCTTGGCTGCAGATTTTCAGCCGACACACCGAGCTACTTGGAGACAGCTACAGCTCCCACGGCACGAAGCAGTCGCCGCCTGCGAGGACTATCTCCCGAGTACGGTCCCCTCTCTCAAGACGAGATGGCAACTTCAACTAACAACCAGGCGAGTCAAACCAACGACGCCTATTCTTTTCTCCCGCATGTTTTTCATGCGCCGCAAACACCACGCTCATTTCATGGAGACATTCATGAAGATGTTGACGACTGGCTTGACCACTTCAATCGAGTTGCCAACATCAACGAATGGGATGAAGCTCGCAAGCTGCGGAGAGTTTAATTTGCGTTAGAAGACTCTGCCAAAACGTGGTACGAGAATCACGAGGGTTCCTTTGCGACGTGGCATGAGTTCAGCCGACAGTTTCGTGATGCGTACCGCAGTACTGAAAGGAAAGAGAGAGCGGAGCAGGCTATCTCGTCTCGGAACCAACGACCCAACGAAAGAGTTTCGATGTTTGTCGAGGACATGCTTCGACTCTTCAAGCGTGCTGACCCTGCAATGTCCGAGGAAAAGAAGGTGCGGCATTTAATGCGTGGGGTAAAAGAGCAGCTCTTCGCTGGACTCGTGCGCAATCCACCGACGACTGTGGCAGAGTTCATAAATGAGGCAACCACAATGGAGCGTACTCTCCAGTATAGGTCGTCACAGTATGAACGCCATGACCTGACCCCTGCTGCATGCTTTATCGGGGCTGACAGCGAGAGGCATGCCCTCGCTGAGTTCATAAGAAGCGTCGTGCGGGACGAGCTGCGCCAACTCCAAGCAGCGGGACCCCAACCACCCGTAAGTGATCTCGCAGACTTAATCCGAAATGAGATCCGACACGTGGTCACCCCACTCGCGCCAACAAGACCTGAGGCCCCTGTGCTGACTTATGCGGCGGCTCTGCGATCTCCTGCACCACATGGCCCTGATCCCACCATGGCGAGAATGGATCAGGCTAGCCATCGATTCCAGGGCACCTCTTCGACTCCTCCACCCGTTTCAAGGTTTCAGAGTGCACCAACTTATCGTCCGTCTGGATCGCGGCAGAACGCCACAAAGGCCAGCGTGTGGCGTACGTCCGATAACCGTCCACTCTGCTATCACTGTGGCGAAGCGGGTCACGTCTACCGTAACTGCCAGTACCGCCAACTTGGTCTCCGTGGCTTTCACCCTGATGCTCGTTGCCCGCGTTACGGTGAGCGTCCCCGTGACATCGAAGCGTACCTTACGGGCCAGCAAGCTCCTCGCCTTGGTCCACGCCCCCAATCACGATCTCCATCACCTCGCCGCCCCACGTCACCTAGCATTCCCTCGTCATCCTATGCTCCTTTCAGAGGCCGGTCACCAAGTCCCCACAGGGGAAACTAGAAACCGCGGCTCCTGGGGGTGAAGCCGCGTCCCAACGAACTGTCAAAGAGCCTCCTTCGACGCAAAGACCCGACGAAGACCGTTCTGACTTTCCAGTCGTTTCCGAAAGTCACAAGACTGTTTCCGCCGACATCACCGTACACGTCGAAATCACGTCGTCACTGCCCTCGTCGACACCGGCGCCGATTATTCGGTTATGAGCAGCGCCCTAGCATCCGAACTGAGGAAGGTAACTACGCCTTGGCAAGGACCGCCGTTGCGCACGGCAGGGGGCCACCTCGTCACGCCAACTCGAATGTGCACAGCCCGTGTTCGAGTCCGTGCTTCGATGTTCACAGGGTCTTTCCTCGTATTACCTGTGTGCTCCCGTCCACTCATCCTGGGGCTGGACTTTCTTCGCGAACACGGCGCAATTATTGACCTACGAGACTTGCAGGTGTCGTTCGAGGACCAGTTTCATCCTGAACCGGAAAACGCCCGCTCATCGAAGGCTGCCCTACCTGTATCCTCCGAATCTGTTACTCTGCCTCCCCGCAGCAGCCTTTTTATCAACGTTGAATGTGACCAAGACGTCCCCAATGCTGTAATTGCAGAAGGAAATTTGTCTCTACTTTTCGCACAACAAATCTGCGTTCCCCGAGGTATCGTTCGGCCAAGTAGAAAGCAGGCTTGCCTATTAGTCACGAATTTCAGCGACGAGTATCGCCATCTTACCAAAAACACTGCGATCGCATACCTTGAGGATATTGCCGACGTCCCTGGTCCCTCAACATTATCTGCTCTTTCGTCGTGCGACGATTCCGCCATGACATTTGCAAGCAATCTCGACGTAAACCAGGGTCTACCGTCTGCACAACGGGAACGTCTTTTGAAGCTACTTGGCTCATTTCGGGACTGCTTCGCTACGACTTCGAAAGTTAACCGAACACCGCTTGCCAAGCATCGTATCATCACCGAGCCTACCGAGAGACCCATTCGAAAGCATGCCTACAGAGTCTCGCAAAAAGAACAAGACGTTATACGCCAACAGGTCCAGCAGATGCTCAAGGACGATGTCATCCAACCATCGACCAGTCCCTGGGCGTCCCCTGTTGTGTTAGTAAAGAAAAAAGATGGTACTCTCCGATTTTGCGTCGACTACCGAAAGTTGAATAAGATCACGAAGAAAGACGTGTATCCTTTACCACGAATTGACGACTCGCTGGACCGCATTCGCAATGCTCGTTACTTTTCTTCCATGGATCTACGCAGCGGCTATTGGCAAATATCTGTTGATGAGCGCGACCGCGAAAAGACCGCCTTCATTACTCCTGACGGACTCTACGAGTTCAAGGTCCTTCCATTCGGCTTGTGCTCGGCACCAGCTACTTTTCAAAGAATGATGGACACGGTTTTTTCTGGGCTAAAATGGCAATCGTGTCTTGTCTACCTTGACGATGTGGTCGTCTTCTCGGACACGTTTGAGCAGCACGTCCAGCGCTTACAGGCAGTTCTTCAGGCGATTCGAACAGCTGGACTTTCTCTCAAACCTGAGAAATGCCACTTTGCATTCGAGGAACTGAAATTTCTTGGTCACGTCGTCAGCCACGCCGGTATACACCCAGACCCTGAGAAAACGAAAGCTGTTGCCGCATTTCCTGTCCCAACGAACAAGCGTGACCTCCGCCGATTTTGGGACTCTGCGCATATTACAGACGCTTCGTCAAAGGCTTTTCTAAAATCGCTGAACCACTAAATGAACTTACGAAAGACGGCGTACCATTTGTTTGGGGCCATGATCACCATCACGCCTTTGACACGCTACGAAACCATCTCCAAGCCCCACCTGTACTCGGTCACTTTGACGACAACGCTGCTACAGAGCTACACACAGATGCCAGCAACGTCGGACTTGGAGCTGTACTGGTTCAATGGCAAAATGGCATAGAGCGCGTGATTGCCTATGCAAGTCAAACACTATCATCTGCAGAGAAAAACTACTCTGCAACAGAAAAGGAATGCTTAGCCGTTGTTTGGGCTATAACAAAGTTTCGCCCTTATTTGTACGGTCGACCATTCAGGGTAGTTAGCGACCACCATTCTTTATGCTGGCTCGCCAACCTCAAAGACCCTTCCGGTCGTCCAGCACGCTGGAGCCTTCGGCTGCAAGAATTTGACGTTACAGTCATTCACAAATCAGGACGCAAACACACTGATGCGGACTGTCTCTGACGTGCACCAATTGGAAGTACGAACGCGGACGTTGAAGAGGACGATACATTCCTTTCCTCTGTGTCAGCAACCGACTTGGCTCAACAACAACGCGACGACATGGAGCTAAGCCCGCTGATTGACTACCTCGAAGGCCGAAAATGCAGCCTTCCTCGAAACTTCGCACGTTCGCTGGCCTCGTTCTGCATCAAAGATGGAGTCCTCTATAAGAAAAATTTCGACCATACCCAGGCTACTTACCTACTGGTTGCGCCGACCTCGCTTCGGGACGATATTTTACATGCTTGTCACGGCGAACCGTCATCCGGACACCTTGGCTACACGCGCACATTGGAAAGAATTCGCCGCTCATACTACTGGCCCTGCCTCGCGAAGACAGTCAAGCAGTACGTCCGCACATGCCGCGACTGCCAACGCCGTAAGACTCCACCTGTCCGACCAGCAGGACTACTACAGCCCATCGCAACGCCGCAGACACCATTCCATCAAATTGGCATTGACTTACTCGGCTCATTTCCCACCTCTTCGTCTGGAAACCGGTGGATTGTGGTTGCCACTGATTATTTAACGCGTTACAGCGAAACAAAGGCCCTGCCCAAAGCTACCGCAGCGGAAATCGCACAGTTTTTTGTCACCAGCATCGTACTTCGTCATGGAGCGCCAGCTGTGATAATTACTGATCGTGGTACAGCTTTCACCGCAGAGATGCTTCAAGAAGTGCTGAAACTAAGTGGTACAGAATATCGGAAAACCACGGGTTATCACCCCCAAACAAATGGACTCACTGAACGGTTGAACAAGACAATTGCAGATATGCTGTCTATGTATGTGGCCGTTGATCACAAGAACTGGGATGATATACTCCCTTACGTAACTTTTGCTTACAATACAGCAGTCCAAGAGAGTACAGGTTTCACCCCATTTCGCTTAGTTCATGGTCGAGAGGTCACCACAATGCTCGACACAATGCTCCTTCCCAACAACTTGAGCATGTTCAACACGGACGCTGCATTGTTCGCTCAACGCGCCGAGGAGGCCCGTCAACTCGCCCGATGCCGTATTCAGGCTCGCCAAACTGCCGACGCACACCGCTACAACCTTAAACACCGAGAGGTTACCTTCCAACCAGGCGATGAAGTTTGGGTGTGGACTCCCATCCGACAGCGTGGTCACTCTGAGAAGTTGCTTCGGCGCTACTTCGGCCCTTACAAAGTTCTGCGCCGACTCAGTGACGTTACGTATGAAGTTCTCCCTGAGGGCACCTCAAGACGTTCCCGTCGGTTTCCACAAAGTGATGTGGTGCACGTGTCAAGACTCAAGCCATATTTCTCGCGTCATCCATCGAACGTGCACTAATTTACCATGCAATGACTATTTTTTGCCACTTTGGTTTCTTTTATTGTCTTGTGTACTTACTCCTTTCTTTATTGAGTTCTTCTACGACGCCAGCCCATTTTTTTTTCCTTACGACGGAGTTGTTGGGTTCTATGGTAGCATCTTTTCTTTCGCATTTTTTTCTCAACGCTCATTATCAGCATCGAGTCGACGCTTTTCGAGGAGAGGGAGTAATGTCACAGGTAATGGGTATGAGCCATCAACTGTAAGGGGAATTCCTTAGAAGTGAAGAAAGAAGAGGGCTTTTGCGTCCTGGTCTGAGGGCAAGCAAGACGTCGTTTCGTCACTCTCTGTTATTACGTTCGTGGCAATATATAGTAAAAAAATACTCACTCCACCACTTTATACATTCGGTGGCTACATTAGTGATCAGAAGGCTCTTAGTAAAACGAAAGTAAACAAAGCAACAAACTATCTGTTGCGCTTCTTGTCATCACTCACGTAGTTCGTTAGTCACCCCGGCGAAAGTAGGCTCTCAAACGACACACACGTAGACACTACCACAAATATACACTGCAATTAATGGACGCATACGAGACAAAATAAACTAAGCAGGTCGACGCGTTCATTCAGTTGTTTATTCATCAGCTGTTCGTTCAGCTGCCTGGGTGCGACTGTTGCCAGACTTGAAGCAAAGTTTCGCTAACTCTACCAGCACAAGGCCTAAGGAAACCACGCTACAGCTCTAAATGCATGTATTTTGCTGTAATGTCAATTTATAACAATTATAACTAGAAAAAGCGTTCTTTTAATGTACATAAATAGGAAATTTTTAACCACGATTACGAATAGTCTCGTTATCAGGCGCTTTTCTTGGCGCATGCTGTTCACTCAAGAAAAGTGAGCATTTCCAAGGCCTCCCTTGGCGAAGTAATGTGGAGGAGCGTTCATGAAATGCAACGGCCCCTTGAGTAGAGGAGCACGCTCCGCCCTGACTTCGTCAAGTCGAGGGGAGCCTTTGAGTGAAGGAGCGTTTGTGAATACGAGCCTTAGATGTCCCTGTTTCCATGGCAACTTTTCCCGCCTTTGCTACACAGCCACCTTCACCAGCAGTAGCAAAGCAAAATTATAGCGGGAGCCACAGTAGCAAGAATGCTCAATGAGTAGTCATCTGCAATCTCCGAGGCCATAATTATGCCATGGCTTCCTAGATGGCAGGCAGGCGGCGTGTGTCTCTCCAGCCGTCGCAATCGCTGTGCCGCTCCTCAGCAAAATGAACGAGTATGGAGGGACGCTAGGAGTCGCAGAGTGCGGACGCACGTTGTGTAGGCTCCGCAGTTTTCAAACGATTTCTGTTAAAAAATTGCAAAACTTGGCTAAAGTCTCTACGCCAATCGACGGAGGAAGTTCAGCCGAACACCTGGATACCAACTATTGCAAGGTGGGCCCGCTTTTTCGGCACTGACACCGATAATTCGCCACGAAGATCAAACATTGCGTCTGCCGCCGCAGCGGCGGGGAGAGCTAGGTCCAACGCGTCGACGAGGACGCCTGGGGCGACCCCGGAACGCCTCGACAGCGCGTCTAGCACCACGATGGAGGTTGTAAGCGTGGAAGGAGAAGATATGCAACCGGAGGACTTTACCAACGACGCCGGATGGTGCGAAGTCCGCAGAAGAAACATCACGAAAACATCTGGAGGGATTTCAGGCCCGAAGAGAACCATGCTAAGAGACGCTGCTGCGCCGACGGGCGCGCCTGGGGAAAGCAAGTGGAAAGGTGAACGAACCATACGACAAATTGCTAATGCAAGCAGACTTCCTCGTCTACCGGCAGAAGACTACAAAGTGATCGTGCGACCACGAGGAGGACTCAGCGTTTCGGAGCACAGGCAGGCACGCATATACTGCTGCCTGAGAAACGCCGCTGGCGTCGGTCGCGAAGCAGCAGAAGAAGACAGTATATGCATAAACTACAAGCAGAATATCGTGGTCGTCAGCACGCCGTCCGAAGAGCGAGCCAGGCGGTACGGAGCTATCACGAAGATCCGAGTGGGAGAGCAAGAACACGAAGCCAGCGCCTACAGAGCAGCGCCGGAAAACACATCTAAGGGACTCATAAGAGGGATATCCCAAGAGGAAAGTTCCGAAGATATTATAGACAACCTAGTGACAGCAAGAAACCCAAGCATATTACACGCGAAGAGGATGGGCAACACAGACAATGTAATCGTGCTCTTCGACGGACTTCACGTGCCGAGATACGTGAATACGGAGCGCTCATCGTCCGGTGCTCGCTATACAGAAAACACATTGACATTTGCTACGAATGTGGGAGGCTGGGACACAGGGCGGACGTTTGCCCCAACCCAGACGAAAAAATATGCCGAGGATGCGGCGTGGCCAACCCGCCGCAAGAACACCAGTGTGAAGCAAGATGTCAGCTATGCGGGCAAGCTCACTTTACGGGAGACAGACGCTGCAAGGCAAAGTACAAGATACCGTATTTGGTCCGGCGAAGACGCTGGGAGCGACGAAGAAGAGAAGAAGCGGAGGCCGAAACACCATACGGCATCAACGACTACAACAAACGAGCTGGCAAAGCAACGAGCGAGAACACCCAGGGATCAGAAGGCCATCGCACAGAAGGCTCACCCCCGGGACCATACGAGGGGGATAGTCGGGAGCAGCCCGGTCGCAGACCAAGGTCGAGGACCCGGTCCAGAACCCGTTCGAGAACCCGATCGAGAACCCGATCGAGATCCAGGGCAACGTCAAGATTGCAATCCAGCCGAGGAGCGGTAGAAACTCAGGCACAGGTGAGCTTTGCAGACGCGGTCTCTGGCACTGCTGTTACACCTACACGCGCGGGGTCCGCCTTAGAACAGGAAATAACACAGATCAGACAGTTGTTAGAGCAAATAACGCGAGAAAACGCGACGCTAAGGGAAGAGGTAAAAATGCTTAAAGTAGAAAACGCTAAGCTTAAGAACCCAAAACACTCAGACATGAACCATACCACGCCAACACCCATTAGGGCGTCGACACCTCTTCGAGCTCCGGCGACGCCCGTTCCCGCGTCGATGAGTAGAGAAACGCCACCGCATAAACGAAGGGCAAAGGAAAACGCCGATGAGCAAAGCGACTCTACACTCGGAGAAGTAAAAGGCATGTTTCAGGAAATGTTCGTAGGTTTACAGCAGCAATTCATGCAGATGCGCGCGGACCTACAACAGCAGATAACGCAGATGCGAGTTGAAATGTCTCAGAGGTTCGACGCCCTCGAGGGTAGGGTAGGGCAGCTGGAAAACGTCTCGAAAGACGCCCGACCCGCAGGAGCGGGGCCGGTCAAGAGCAAGCCGTACAGCAGACCACCTGCGGCTGAGAACAGCTGCATAGAAAACTCGAGTAGCCAACATGGCGCCGCCTAATGAATACACAATTTGGCAGTGGAATTGTCGTGGGTTTCGTCGTAAGCGGGGTAACCTGCAGCAATTCGTAAAAACCAAGCAAGCACCAGATGTAATCGCCCTCCAGGAAACTGGGGGGACCGCAAAATGATCAGGATACAAATCATATAGCACTTTAGCTGAAAAAGCAACAGTAACCACACTGATACATCGTAATATAACGGCTGTAGAACACGATACTGGCGTACGCAACATAGACCACGTCCTACTAGAAATTCTCCCGTCTCGAAAAAAAGGAGGGAAGCTTGTTTGTGCTGAACGTGTACAGTCCACCACGACAAAAGGTAAAGTTTGGCTCGCTTTTCCGCAAAGTGCTAAACGTAGCGGGCAGACAAGCACTGATCGTCGTGGGCGACTTTAACACACCACACGCCGCCTGGGTTACACCATCGAAAACGTTAAAGGCCGCAACCTGTGGAACGACGCGCAGCACGAGGAGCTCACGCTAATAACTAACCCACAAGACCCTACCAGAATGGGGAACAGCGTCAGTAGAGACACCACGCCGGACCTTACATTCATAAAGAATATATCCAACCCTCATTGGACCAACACTAACGTAAATCTAGGCAGCGATCACTACATTGTATGCACAATTCTACAAGCAGGTCGCGTAAAAAGAAAGGTAGAAAAATAATGTTAACCGAGTGGGACACCTTTCGTAAGATAAGAGAGGACGATGCTACAGAGACCATCGAAGATATACAGAAGTGGACAGACACACTCAAGCGTAGCGTGCAGAAAGCCACCAAACATGTTCCCGAAGAGGCAGGAATGGAAGAAATGGACAGCAAGCTCTTACACATGTGGGAGGCAAAACGCAGCCTGCAAGAGCGCTGGAAAGGTCAAAAGCACAACCGGCGTCTAAGAAAGAGAATCGTCGCGCTCGACAGAGACATAGAAGACTACGCAAATAGGCTGTCCCAGCAGCAGTGGGCAGGCATGTGCACTTTAATGAACAGGCAGTTCGGAATGTCCAAAACTTGGAACATTCTCCGAGGCCTCCTTGATCCAGAAGGCACGAAAACAACACAAAGACAAAACCTGCAACGGATACTACACAGCTACGCAGGTACAGAAGCAGAGCTCTTACGCGAGCTACGCCAGACATACGTAGGAGGTGCCACAAAGGCACGACTCCCAGAGTACGAAGGGAAGGATAACGTCGACCTCGACGCCTCCATAACAGAGGCAGAGATTCGATACGAACTCGGACGACTCAATCCCATGTCCGCCCCGGGTCCCGACGGTATAACAAATAAAACACTTCGCAACTTAGATGACGAATCCGTCACTGCTCTCACAAAGTACATAAACGAATGCTGGGAGAAGGGCGCCATACCCCAGCAATGGAAAACCGCCAAAATCATATCAATACCCAAGCCGGGCAAAAAGCCGCTCATCGGAAATCTCAGGCCCATTTCATTGACGTCCTGCATTGGAAAGCTCATGGAAAAAGTAATTTTAACGCGTCTCGTCAGATACATGGACGACAACGAGCTATACCCACACACCATGATCGGCTTTCGACCAAGACTCTCGACGCAAGACGTCATGTTGCAGCTGAAGAATCAAATCATAGACGCCGAAAACGCACACCCTGGATACAAAGCCATTCTGGGCCTTGACCTGCAGAAGGCATTTGATAACGTCACCCACGAGGCCATATTGCGCAACTTGCAAAACCTACACGTAGGTCGGAGAGTGTACGATTACATAAAAGATTTTCTCACCAACCGTAAAGCTACAATCATGGCCGGGGAAGCGGAATCCGAAGAATTCGTTCTAGGCAACAAGGGAACACCACAAGGTTCGGTGCTTTCCCCTTTCCTATTCAACGTGGCGATGCTTGGTTTACCCTCAGAGCTGGAACGCGTCGAAGGGCTTCAGCACAGTATCTATGCGGATGACATCACCCTATGGGTGACGGGCGGGAGCGACGGTCACATAGAAGAGATTTTACAACAAGCAGTAAATACGGTAGAGCGATACGTGGAGAACAATGGCCTAAAATGCTCTCCTCAAAAATCGGAGTTATTACTCTACAGACCTACAAGCAGAGGTCGCAAGCGCATTCACGAACGACACAACATCACAATCTTAGCAGGAGGTTACCCAATACCTCAGGTACAACACATAAGAGTTCTGGGACTCCGAATATCCGAGAACGGACATAACGGGGAAGCAATAAAGTTCCTGGATAACAACACCCAACAAACCATTCGAATGATTCGAAGAATCGCCAACAAAAACTACGGCGTGAAAGAACACACTTAGTGCAGCTCATCCAAGCCTTCGTCGTCAGCCGCATAGTGTATGTGACCCCATACCTCAAGTTGCAAGTGGCGGAAAAACAAAAGATAGAATGCATAATTAAAAAAGCATATAAGCAAGCCCTCGGATTACCGATCACCACGTCTAACGAAAAGTTCGAAGCGTTAGGAATGCATAACACGCTAGACGAACTTATTGAGGCTCATATGATAGCGCAATATGAACGACTCGCGCAAAGCAACACGGGAAGACACATCCTGCACAAACTTGCAATAACGTACGCTGGCCAAAGCGGCAATAAATACGATATCCCATAAGAAACCAGAGAGCGCATCATAATACCTACGTTACCCAGAAACATGCACCCCGAACATCACCGGGAGCGGAGGAATGCAGAGCGAGAGCACTGCACAAAAAGTTTCAACATGACGCGGACGTGGTATATGTAGATGCAGCCGAATATACAGACGGTCGACACATGGCAATAGTCGCTTCAAATCAAGCGGGCCACCTGCTTGCTAGCGGCACCATTAAACAGGAAATTCGGAAATCGCTGAAGAAACGGCCATAGCGCTGACGCTTGCGTCCACAAGGGCCAGCGTCATAATCAGTGATTCTAAAACCGCGATTCATAACTTCGCTAACGGAAGGGTCTCGAAAGAGGCGTTAAGAATCTTAAATAACTTTCGCGGAGAGCGCGACGTTTATGTTATATGGACGCCCGCCCACTCCTCCCTCCCGGGCAATGAAACCGCACACATCCTAGCTCGAGAGTTAGCGAGCCGAGCAGGGGCAGGAATGACGCGGAGCCCGCGTGCGGAGAGAGACCGCATGTTCAGTTACAACGAAATTACCAAGCACTACAGATTAGGGAGGCAGCATTACCCGCCACCACACTCCTCATTAAATAAGCAGCAGGCGACAGCGTGGCGCCTATTACAAACAAACACGTTCCCAAACCCAATCGCTTATAATCATTGTTACCCGGACCTCTACTCAGACAGATGTAAACACTGCAATCAGCGGGCGGACCTCAAACACATTATCTGGGCTTGCCCCAACATCGTGAAGGGGCCAAACACATACATGAATACGGAGCAGTGGGAGACCGCGCTGCTAAGCTCAAGCATCGAGGACCAACTACAGGTCATCAGGCAAGCCGAAGATGCCGCTAGGGCCCAAGGACTCCTAGCTGCCATCTAAGGGAGGGGAGTCAACTCCTCTAACACTTGCCGTTTCAATAAAAGTTGTTTCTCTCTCTCTCTGAACGAGTATCGTCTCACGTACCCGGCTGCCGCAAGAGGGCGCAAATTCTAGTGGTGACGGACACCGCGGCAGACAGCTCAGTGCATGGGACTCCAGCATGCGCATGTTTTTTTAGATGCGGAGCATCTAATACTCGAGGCTTGTAGTGCGGCGCCGTCCGCAAGCTTCCTCCTCCTTCTTCCACCATCTGTGCATCCCTTCCTCCTCTACACACCGCGCGCGCTTCACTCCTCCACCATCTGTGCACCCTTCCTCCTCTACACACCGCGTGCGCTTCTCCTCTTCACGAACATTCGCTAGCTGTATAATGTAGCGCGCATGCGCCGTCACGCTTCGAGAACATCGGCAGCTGACGCGCGCGCATGCGCCGTCGCGCTTCGAGAACATCGGCAGCTGACGCGCGCGCATGCCCCGTTGCGCTTCTCCCCCTTCTCGAACATTCGACAGCTGACAGTGCATGCGCCGTCGCGCTGTATATATACTCAAGGTCGGCGCTCGCTCGCTCAGTTGCCGCTCGTCGGTTGGTTTATACGGCGCGTCGACGTCCAAGGTCGCGGTGAAATGAATTCCAACGAATCCACAAACACAATGAGCGACGTCCCTTCGACCAGCGCCGCCCTTTCGCATACGTGTGTACGTGTTCACTCATTTAACACCCCCTCCTACAACCACGTTAACCAATTTAGCCATCGACCCAAGTAAGTCGCAATTTAACACCCCATTTCACAACCACGTTAACCAATTTAGCCATCGACACAAGTAAGTCGCACTTTAACACCCCGTTAACCAATTATATGCTCCGCATCCTCCTCAGGGTTCCCCCGAGGAAGCTGCGGGCAATTTTTTTTCCGCGTTCGATTAAGAATTAACCGCCATAATCTCGCAATATTGTGGTTGAACTGAAGAAAAGTATTTTCCGGCGGACACGGCGGCAGACATGAAAGCGCATGGGATTCCGGCGTGAGCATGTTTTTTTTTTCCGCCGTCGGAATCGCCGTCGGAATCTTCTGGCTAGAGTGAAGGAGAGTATTTTTCGGTTACTCCATTTATTTTGGTCCCAATTACGAAGCGAAGCATGCGACTGCAGCAATTTTTTGATGGGTAATTGTAAGGAGGTATCAACTCATCTGTGGAAGTATTACTTTTTTTATTACAGTTCGCTTTCGCTCAGCGCCAAACACCTTGATTTTGGAAATATAGAGACATTCTAGAATTCTACTTTTGTGGAGACTTGTGTAAGAGAAAAATTGAGTTAAATATTATCGTTCATTCGTATTGTTTCCCTGTCCTGTCTCATAATTTTACTGTGACATCGCACACGGATATTTATGAGGTCGACAACCAAACCGCTGTTACGCTCTAGGTAACTGAGTGTCCTGTTCGTGTCATTGAAGTAGGGTACATGAGAAATAATTTTGCCAAAATATTGTAGAAGGCTTCGATTAGCCGACCTACATTCACTTCCCACGTTTTAACAGTGAAAGTGCCTGAGTAGTGGTCGTCTCTTTTTTCGTTATCTTAACATTAATTATGTTTTGGGAGCACAATAGCCATATTAGTACTCTCGACTTCATCCTAATCGAAGGTTCGAACATGAAGCAAAACGGCTTCTTTCTAATGAAAACTAGGTATTCGCTGAAGTAAACTACTAAAGAAAGAAATAGCGCAAATCGTCACTGCTATTTAACAGCCGCAGTGTTTCATACCAGGTATATCAAATTCTGAACGCGTGTTGCGTAATTCTTGAACGAGCAAATCACTTCGATGTTCGTTCCTACATTGCCTGGCCTATCCACAGAACACCATAAATTTCACAGGGCCAATGGGTGACCAGAAATGACTAAAGCGTGCCTGTAACCAGCCCGTGGTCATAGCAGAACCGATGACGTTCAGTCTCGACATAGTTTAGACGCAAGACTACCGCCTACACCCTCCTCCCTGTACAGTGCTTCTGACCCTCGACGGGAGGAATCTTTAAACAGCCTTATGATGAAAAGCAGCGCTGGTTACATGAAAGAAAAGAAAAAGCAACCCTTTTAATCGAGTGTAGCCTGGGAAAATAGAGCGTGGCGCTTTTCTGACTTCGCTTGTTGGTTGCGCCGTCATTTTAGGGGCGAAGCTCCTTAAAGTGGCACCCGTTCGTCCCTCGTAGTCGTAAACGTTGTGTATAACAAGTGTAACACTTTGACCTGCAAGCTGGTGCTGGATGGGAGATTTCTCCTGTGCTTTGTTGAACAATAAAAAGTTCGCGACCTGCGCGTTACCCAAAAGCCGAATGCTCCTGTCTCTCATTCCCCATTAGCAGCCATGGGCATGTACATTGAGCACTATCTGACAAGAAATAGTGGCTACGTTATACTCGCTGGGTGTAACCTCCTTAGTTTTAGAAAGGTTTAGCGAGCGTTGAGACACATTGCCATGAATACAATGAACTAGTATATGCCATGAACTCGAGGTGGTTAAAGGTGGGAAGTAGATACGAAGCGCAAGCCGTAAGAAAGTAAAAGCCGAATTCTCCAGTCTCTCATTTCCCATTAGCAGCCATTGGCATGTACATTGAGCTATACGTGACAGGAAAAGGTTGCTACGTTACACTCGCTGGGCGTAACCTCCTTTGTTTTAGAAAGGTTTAGCGAGCGTTGGGCCGCAGTGCCATAAATACAGTGAACTAGTATATACCATGAATTCGAGGTTGTTAAAGATGGGAAGTAGACCCGAAGCGCGAGCCGTAAGAAAGTGTGCCTGTGCCACCTCTAGTTTAGACCTTGGAAACTCCGCTGGATGGCGGTGCTTCTATATGAGGAATTGTTGTCTATCTAGGGAACACAGACATGCTAAGCAGCGAGGTGAACCGACAGGTGATGTTGAAAGAAAATAGGAAATCTATCTAAGCTGTAGAAGAGATGCATCCCTCCTGATCAATGAAAAGATTAGAAGAAAGGGAGCCCAGTGGCTGGCAGAAGTACATAAAAAAAGATAGAAAGGCAGCTGCGAAATTTTAGAACCATCTAAACTCCCTAAGAAATGAGACGAGCCGAGAGCAGTGGTTTATAACTACAGCTCAAGGTGCTAGGCTAGAAGGGGACGAAGCTATTGAATATATAAGAACAAGGGTGACAGAAAAATTTCAACAAATAAGTGCTTTATGCACCACAATACACAAGGATGAATCAAGTGGCGCAATGGTTCCATTTTCACAACAAGAGTGGGAAAGGGCTGAGAAAAGAGTTCCTAGTAGTACATCAACAGGCCCAGATGGCATTCCAATTATGCTGATAAAAAAATTAGGTCCGAAGTGTAAGCAGGCTTTGAGAGAGGCCGTGAGCAAAATAATAATCGATGGAGAAGTTCCCGATGGATGGAAACTTAGCAGGATGAGCATGATCTATAAAGGAAAGGGGGACAAAGCTGACGTAAACAACTACCGTCCTATAACAGTGAAATCAGTGGTCTACAGGCTGGCGATGCAGATTATAAAGGAAAGACTGCAGGAGTGGATAGAGAATGAGGTGGTACTGGGGTAACTGTAGAATGGGTTTCGGAAACACAGGAGATTTTAAGACGATCTGTTCTCACTGACGCAGTGCATCAAAATAGCAGAAAAGGAACACAGGCCCCTGTGGCTATCATTTTCGGATATCAAGGGAGCGTACGATAGCGTGGTTCAAGAGGAATTGTGGGGAGTACTGGACACACTAGGCGTGGAATATGTAGTCACTAATCTTTTAAAGGATATCTATAAAGGTAACGAGGTAATTATGAAGTGGAGAAAACAGCTATCCAAGCCTGCAGAGGTAAAATGGGGGCTCAGGCAGGGGTGTCCCCTGTCACCCTTATTATTCATGATGTACCTACAAGGATTAGAGGACCAAATTAGAGGGGAAGTGGACTGGGCTTCAACCTCTCTTTCGTCAAACAAGGAAAACTCATTGAACAAGCATTACCAGCATTGATGTAAGCAGATGATATAGTGCTAATGGCCGACAACAAGGAATATTTGAAGAGATTGATGTACATCTGCGTTAATGAGGGAGATATTTTACATTTCAGATTCAGTAAGGAAAAATCTGCAGTCATGTTCCAATGATAATGAAGGTAGTGAGCTTAGAATACAAGATGTCACGCTAGAGATAACATATAAATACAAATATCTGGGCGTATGGATAAGCAATGGGGCTGACTATCTAAGGAAACACGAAATATACTTGACGACTAAAGGTAACTAAAATTCAGCGGTGATGAAAAACAGGGCACTGTGGAAATACAATAGGTATGATGTTGTCGGAGGTATATGGAAAGGGGTCATGGTTCCTGGTCTTACGTTCGGCAATGCGGTCTTGCTCATGAGATCAGAAGATCAAGCAAGATTAGAAATTAAGCAACGTGGAATAGGTAGGCTTGCTTTAGGAGGTCTCGGGAACACACCAAATCATGGAATACAAAGTGATATGGGATGGACATCATTTGAGGGCAGGGAAGCTAGCAGCAAAATAAAATTGGAGAAGCGATTGAGAGAAAACATTGATTGATTGATATGTGGGGTTTAAAGTCCCAAAACCACCATATGATTATGAGAGACGCCGTAGTGGAGGGCTCCGGAAATTTCGAAAACCTGGGGTTCTTTAACGTGCACCGAAATCTGAGCACACGGGCCTACAACACTTCCGCCTCCATCGGAAAAGCAGCCGCCGCAGCCGGGATTTGAACCCGCGACCTGCGGGTCAGCAGCCGAGTACCTTAGCCACTAGACCACCGCGGCGGGGCGATTGAGAGAAAAGAGGGAGGAGCGTTGGGCTAGGAAGGTATTCAGCTACTTGTACATGAAGAATGTCGATACGAAATGGCGGAAGCGAACCAGAAAATTGAATGGTAAATACTTGGAAAACAGCAGGGGGCGAAACCAAAAAGAATTATCGGTTAGGAAGAAAGTGAAGGAAGCTGAGACCGATATGTAAAGAATTGGCTTGATTAAGAAGTCCGCAATAGAGATCTATCGAACTTTTAAGCAAAAAATTGCCAAGGAAAGAATGAATGATAATACTCGGGGTAGTTCTCTACTGTTTGAGGCCAGGACGGGAGTATTGCGAACCAAGATATATCGGGCCAAATATGAAGGAGTAGACACGGTATGCAGTGCGTGTGGGGGGAAAGAAACTGCGGAACACTTCATAATGTTCTGTAAAGGGCTTCATCCTATAGATCAGGATGATGGCGCAGTTTTTCAAAGCACTGGGGTTTAGGGACAGTGAGCTTAAAATAGACTTTAAGCGGTTGGATCTAACTAGAAGGAGCTCATCTGATTGGTGGCTAAAGTCAAGGCAAGAGTGAAAATTAAACCCTTCGCTGCAAAATACGAGTCCTCAACCTCACTAAATAAGAGAAAAAAATCTAATTGTTGTTTTATTATGTATTGCGGCTTGGTGGCGCTAGCCACCACCCGATCTAAAGGGTACAGCCATATACATCTATTCATCCATCCATCCATCGAATGCTAGAAGAAAAGATGCGAGATGGTGGTAGTTGGAGTGTTGAATAGATGGACGAATGTGCACACAGACAGATGCATGGATCGACGCATGTACGGACGCAGGAACGGACGCATGGATGAACGCAGGGACGGACGCATGAACACACGCACGCACGGACGGGCAGATGGACGCATGGACGGTCACACAGACGGACGCATGGACGGAGGAAGCAAGAACGAATGGACGGACGAATGTTTCGCCCCACTCTCCATCATTCACTCCGTGGATATGCTGCCAATTTTTTTTCTTTGCCAGTGTCCTTCATACTATACAGCCTGCAAAATTAAAAGTACAGTAGGTTTCCAGCACATCCGTATTTCTTGCAGAGGCATCGCAATTATAAGCTCTCTAATATGGGCGCTGAAAATCCACAGAAAAACAAGTCAATTCAAGAATATATACGTTCAAGCATTGACTTCGCTTCTCGTACGTCCTGGCTCGACATTTCCAAATGAACGCAAAGCTATATAAAAGCACCAAACCATTTTTTTCTCGCCACAGAGAAGCTTCGCCAACAGAGTGGCAGCCTGCCGAGGGTAGAAAAGAGCATGCCACGCCCACCTCTGGAAACAAGCGCTCTTCTTGCGATTGACCCAGTCGGAAATAAACGCGCCGTGCGCCCGCCATATCAGAGGCCATGATTGCGCTTGTTTCGTTCATCCACTATATGACCCCACCTAACCTGACTGACCATCCAAAAATAAAGTTTTCAACTACTCGCGCCATTCCCCGTAGTAACGCCAGGTGACTCTTTTTTAAGTGCGAAGGATTTCTTAGCGAACTTCAGCGACTTTGAGCGTATCTATCTATCTATCTATCTATCTATCTATCTATCTATCTATCTATCTATCTATCTATCTATCTATCTATCTATCTATCTATCTATCTATCTATCTATCTATCTATCTATCTATCTATCTATCTATCTATCTGTCTGTCTGTCTGTCTATCTGTCTGTCTGTCTGTCTGTCTGTCTGTCTGTCTGTCTGTCTGTCTGTCTGTCTGTCTGTCTGTCTATCTATCTATCTATCTATCTATCTATCTATCTATCTATCTATCTATCTATCTATCTATCTAGCCGCCTACGACTTTTAGCTCTCCTGGCCGTTTCGATAATAGTATCAGTACCAAACTTGGTTTGGCATAATGTGACTGTATGGAGAACATATTTGTCTAGTCTTAACATGAAAATCATGACATGTATATCATAAATGTCATGATTTATATTTCATGGTCCTGCAGTTCTTGCAGTGGTTTCGTTCACATGGCATGTTACAAAACTGGTATGGTATGACATCATTGCATGCCGAACCCAAGCGACCCACCCTAACTTGAAAATAATGATTTGCGTGTCATGTAAGAACATGATTACATTCCACGCTCATCATGCGCCGGCGGCCGTTTCGGTAGCTTCACTCATACCCAATTTGGTATTACGCGACGTGAAGAGATTACGAAGGTATGTGACTGATGCAAACATGATAATTATGAGATGCGTGTCATGTATCAACATGACTACGTGCTATGCTCATGATGCGCTCGTAACCATTTCGCTAGCTTCACACGTACCAAACTCGGTATTACGTGACGCGAACGGACGACATAGGTAACTGACGCATCCAAACATGATGATCATGACATGCGTGTCATGTAACAACATGACTACACGCCACACTGATGATGCGCTCACGGCTGTTTCGATAACTTCACATATGCCAAATTTGGTATAACTGGATGCCAGTAGTTGCGAGGGTATGTGACTGGCGCAAACATGATGATCATGAGATGCTTCTCATGTGAGAAAATACATCATGCCACGGTCAAGGTGCCAATACATTTTGACGTGATGCAGTGCGCGTGCTCACCGGCGTTCATTTTGTCGTGTCCCGCCGGTGTTTCCACGCCAGGCGTGCCGATCTTGCAATATAGGCCACCGGCAATGCCGTGTACGAGATCTGATTGTAGGGCCAGAACCCACAGCTTAGCGAGTAGGCGCAGCAAAACCAGACTTGCCCGTGCATATTATTTTCTTTTTTAGTTGTCAGAAGAGGGGTCACGGCTGATTATGTAGGTTTCCAGGAAGCCTGCTTTTAAAACGCGCCAAAAAGGGCACTGACACTTCAGAATCTCAATGTGTTCAGCAAGAGTTTCATTTTCTTGGTATCCCTGGTTTTCGGTACCAACAATGCTGGGGCGGTCGAAAAAGCTTCGCCGCGCCCTTTGGTCCACTGTCGGGTGCCCATACTCTCAGGCGCGCGCTGCGATGCGTTGCTTTGACGCACGAGCTTTTCAGCGTGTCCGGCGTCCTTCCGTCACGTAAAGAGGGAAAGGCAGTGCTGTCTGGGTAACGCATCGGTGCGAAATGCAGCACGTCGCATTTCGCGCCAGTTGCCGTCGGGTCACGATGACGGACGCTGGTCGCGTCGGTCGCGCCTGGCTTCAGGCCTTAGAGTGCTCACGTTTTGCTAACGTAGCGTCACTGTGCCCAGAGTTCGCGCTTGTCATCATTACGTTGGAGTATATTGGGCCCTTCATGATGCACTCGAGGCCGTTTCGCCAGCTCCACATATACCGATTTTGATGTTACGTGAAGTCAATGGATGATGAAGGTATAGGACTGGTGCTAACAATCATGGGACGCGTGTCATGTAAGAACATGACAACATACCACGCTTATAGCATGCTCATGGCCGTTTCGCTAGCTCCACGTATACAAAAATTGGTATCACGTCACGTGAATTGATGACGAAGGTAAACGACACATCCAAACATGATAATCATGACGCGTAAGTCATGTACGGCATCTGTTACCTCCGCCTCGTAACATTGTGCAGATTTTAGAGCGACATATCAACCTTCCCCATCCGTGCTTCGCATATCAACGATTCCCACTGCAAGTGGGATCTGCCAATTTTTTATAAGTTATGCAGAAACAAAGAAGCAGAGTTTTATCACGTCCCTTGATTCATAGAAAGTTATTTTTTATTGCATCTAGTTTGATTACTAGTGAGTAATTTTAGGTGAATGCACTCACGTCATCAGAATCATTTCGCAGATGTCCCACTCGTGGCGCACGTCGTATGATACATTAGGCTTAATATCTTGGTATGTAAAGCACTACGGTTGATAATATTGCCGTTTCAGACGTTGTAATAGATTAAGCTTTTACTCTAACAGAGATTCTCTTTTGCCTTTAGGGTCCCTATATGTGTCCGGAAATTTTATTGTGAAAAACCAGGAAAAACAAGCCTTGAACATTTCAACCCTGTCCTTTACTTTCAATGGTAATACCGTTATCGTGTTGTGATGTGAGAATGAAAACCGACTGAATATTTACCAGTTCGCCAGACTGGAAAGTTAGGAAGAAGACGCAAGATTCACGTACAGCAAAACGGCGAGCAAGCATCCCCACCAAAGCAAGCGCGTGCACTCCTCTGAAAACCGTCCCGACAGGATGTCCTGGCTTTGTATTCAAGGCTTAGGCAGCCATTTCCGGAGAAACCATCAGTCGATTATTCATCAAGTGTCCCATATGTAATGCACTAGATCTGCGGTCGACAATCTTTTGAGCTGAAGAGCCATGGTGCATGAAGCAGGCATGGCCGTGGGCCACACGGCGAACCAAGGGGGGGGGGGGGACTTTGCAGGATAAAAAAACGTTTGCTAACAATATTGTACAAAACTCCTTAAGTTTCAGTTAAATTTTGGCTAAATTCTACCAATAAGTCTGAACATTGGATATAATGGGAAATAGAAGCGATATTTGCCGCCACTTCATGTCCAAACTGTCATGTCGGTCGTGAGGTAGGAAGCGATAAGGCCCTTTGACGTCGGGCCAGGGGCCCCACAATACTTCCTCGCATGCTAGAGGTTACCGACACCAGCTTTAGATGCTTTGGAGGATGATGTGATGCACGTTAGGCTCGCCTGTGTCGGCGATTGAACGGGAAGACCGCACGTCTCCGAAGGCCGAGTGCGCAGAATTGACTTTTGTGTACGATTCTGCGGAGTCATTTGACAAGTTTGACGTTCACGAGGGAAAATCAGTAATTAGATGAAACAGTTCTTTAGAAACATGGATAGTAATTTTTGCTTTTTAGCAACTCTCGAGGCGTTATGTCGAAATTCGGTTCATTACAAGCAAGTCTAGTTCATAACACCCAGCTCTGAAATCTCGTCGGATTATGTTTTACTGTAGGGAGCGGGATCACTTTCTTAGCATTTACTGTGGTATTGAAGTACATGTGCAAGTTATATGTGAATTGAAGTACACGACATCAACTATGAGTCCAATGAGCACATACACCTCCGTGTGCAGCGAAGACGCCCGTGACACGAAACGAGAATAATGGAGCCGCGAAGACCATTTCTAAACACATGATGCCATTCATAGCACACTACGTTAGCAGTCACGCTACTTACCACTCAGTTCATGTATATTTTTGTGGTTCAACGTAAGCAGTGCACAGAGACGTTGAGTCCGAGAACCGACGGCGTGTGTTTTTATGCAGGAGCGAAGAGCAGGGGAGCAGAACAAAAGCACGTCGTCTTCTTCAGTCTCCCTTTTCACGAGGCTGTTGGCACGGACATTGTCTTAGTTCTTTGTTTCGGGCGCGGCAATATATCACCTGACTCTAAATCCTGTCTAATATTCTACGGAAGAAACACAAACACATTGCCTAGTTCAGGCGAATGCAAAATGGTATCAAGGCGGACACATCAGGCTCATCTCCACGCATGCAAATAACGTGTCGGGTGGCCTGGAAGGAAAATGGCCACCGCTGCCTAAAGTTGCCCATTTGTAGCCTAGCGACCGGGCCCTCTGATATTATTTCAGTTATTATGCCAGGCGGCTGCCTTCTGCACCCCTGGAGACGTCGGCGCACCTGAGGAGGAGCGACGATTCAGTTTCAGCTTGGTCGGATACCAAAGGCAGCTGTGTGAAAAAAGAGCAACATGCAAGGCAGAAAGTGACGCATTCAATAGAAAGGTTGGGTGCTGTGAACTCTGTGCGCTCGACCAGTCACACTACATGGGCGCCACCGGGTTCGCAACGACGAAACAACGGTCTCCCATAGCCGCTGGGCTCAAAGTAGCCGTCACGTAACCTGTTTCAAGACCCACAAGCAAGTCATCATGCTTCCCGGCGCCCGCGTTCAGCGTAATGACTTGTTTGTCGATGTCTCTAGGACGTCGGCACTGATAAAAATATTGGGCACCTGCTTTGGCCACTGCCCTCAATTTGCTTCAGAGAGACATATACTTGCCAATGCATAGCGGCGACTGGATGATCGGCCTCTTTCTGAGCAGGCGCAGTTACAGCACCACGCACATCCCTCGACAGCCCACAAGCCAGTGAAATCCCTCTTGATGATTCTTGGGGGACGGGTTTGGGTAAACGCTCTGACTAGCGATGGAATTCTACACGCCGCAGTGATTTTACTGTGTGTTTTTCTCTTTTTAAAGACGACAGTCTTTCTCGGGGAGCTTCGACGCCAAAATTTTGGTCTGTTTGTCCACTCTTACCAGCATCGGGTACTTGAAACGGCCGACCCCATCCGCAGCGACGACCAATGTTGCTGAAGGTTGAGCGTTCATGCATGTGCAATTGTCCATTGAAAAGCAATTATTGCGCATGTCTGGGGCACCATAACAGCACGCATATATTCTGCATATGCATCTCTTACTAGAAAACGCATACATAAATAATTTTAAGGATCATAGCGCTTATCACGCTGCGCTTACCATGCAATGCTTGCACGGAACGGGGAGTGTTTCCAATGCTTTGCTAAGACGAGATGGTCGTGGCACCTGCCCGTCGCCAGATTGCGCTCATGTCTCACGTGTGACGTGACTTGATGCGCTCGCTCGCCTCCGCTGCACGCTCGAGGCACTCTAACTCATTGCCTGCGGAATACCATCCACAGATTTTCTTGCACAGAACATCACATAACTAATTTGTTCACTCTCTCAACACGCGAGACTATCGTCTTTCGACGACATTTGCAGATTACATGCAGATACCGGGCCCATTTTTTTCCTTTTTTTTTCTCTTTCCTCTTTGCCATCTTTGTTGTCCCCTTTACTAATCCCCAAATATAGGCTACCCAATCGGGTGTATTTCTGGTTAACTCTCTGCCTTCTCCCTTTGTCTGCTTCTTTCCCTCGCCAGGACGTCGCTGCTGAAGCCAACTCGATTATACGTGCTGCCTGGCGCTTGTGTTCGTCGCAACGGCATGAATTAGTGATTGTTCACTTTACCATTGGGTCACGTGCATTCGTTGCCATGCATTCTATGAATGGGCGTGCTTGGTATTTCGCCAAGGCCGTGAGTTTATGGTCCAGCATTTAGATTAGTTTAAATTGTCCATGCATTTCGGTTCTACTCCGTCTGAATTATTAAAGTACCTTTGTGTGCCCACTTTATCATCAGACCTCTCCGACAAGGAAAAATGTGCCGGGCGCTTTGCGCCTCCCCATTCTAGCCACGCTACGCTCGTATTTTGGGCTCAATTAATAGCCAAGCAGAGTAGTCACCAGCTTTCCTTCGTGAGATTGCCAGCTAGCAAGAAGGAGCAGGAAAATCTGCATGCAGTATACCTTTCGTCTATTGCAGCGTAGTCTTCTACGTCATTGCAGCGAAGCTTTGTGATGTGTGGTGTCGCACTGCAGCTCGGCAGGTAGAAAGCCATGTGTTCACACAGCACTGAGCCAATGGCGCAGCACAAAAACTCGCGCACTAGAGCACATTGCTGTCGAAGCTAAACGGCACAAGATTTGAGTGCTTAAGAAGGCTGGCTTGAGGTCGTTGGTTACGTCATCTTTCATCAAAGAATGTTGGGGTGCACGCTGGCCTGACTCGGTTTGTTGCGGACGATAGCTCCTCAGCGGTATATGTAGCGGTACATATGCTCGCTCCAAAACAATTGATTTGTGTTATCTCTCGTTGCCAGCTATTATATGGCTAAGTCATGTTACTACAAGTCGCGAAATCCTATGAAAAAGTTTTGTCGATGGCGTGAATATACGTGGCACACTTTCTTCCAACTGCATTGCTCTCGTGTTACCGTTAACTATTCTTTTTTATATTCATTACCAAGCGAACTGACACAACAGTGCTCTAGCGAAGACAATGTGGCGGCTTTAGAAGAAAAAGGCCATAAAATACATAATCGGCACTGTTCGCTTATTGGAGTGCCTCGGAAAATAAACACATTTCAAGGAGCTGAAGCGGCTACGCACATTACGCCTATACCACATTATGGCGAACACATGCTTGGTACTATCATTTATTGGCTGTTTTCGCATAAAAACGTGATGCTCTAAGTTTTCTTTCGTGATTCCAAATCGAGCAGCTTGCGGAATCGGCTCTCTCTAATTTCCTACCGCTTACTATTGAAAGCGAAAAAACAATTGGACAAATGTTCAGTTTCAACTAATGCTGATTGCCACGCGCGCTTCACAAAGGCATTCGTCACAACTTATGTAATAAGTATGTTCAGCGTAGGAGTTTTCTCTGAAACCGGAAAGGCACATTTTGAATGAGCTCAGTACTGTATTACACAAGCTGGTTATGCGGGCATCTTGAGACCTTGCAGCTTTTCATATGATTGTAGAGGTTTTTTTATAAAAAAAGTAGGCTCAGGTGCAAAAATATATGTATAGAATTCCTTCGTATTTCAGCAATGATATTTAGGCAATAAAGGTAATCGAAACAACTGTTGCCTGCTGACACTCCAGAGTTGAGATAAATGCAACTTTTATCTCGTGAAATAATTTATTTCACTTCAACTACAGGCGCCCTGTTGTGGCAATGGACTGAAACAAATTTTTTGAGAAATTACAGGGAAAAGCTGTTTACTAATCTCAATACGATTATGTTATTTTCAGGAGAGTGATGCCAGCTTGGTCTTCATCTTTGAATGTTTGGACGTAAGAAGCAGATGGCACTGCTGTGATGTTTATTTTTGACAAGCACTAACAAAAAGACTTAGAGCAATAAAAGACCTGCTTTATGCCCCGCTCCTTGCACGTCAGTTTGCAGAATGTACTCGGCTTCATTATGCGTTGAAAGGTGGATTTGAATTTTGTTTCTGGATAAAAAACCTGTAAGCTTCAAGGGCATGGCCGTAACTACCCGAAATTGACAGATTGTCAGTAAGCGAATCACACAAACCAATGTACCTTTCAATTGAGTCAATAACGAAGTTCTAATTTGTTCGACCAACGAGTATAGAATTCTGAAAGCCACGGTACACACAGATATGCTATGCTCATTTGGCCAAATAAAATGGAGTGTGACAAGGCGCTAACCAGACTGGCTTATTTTAGAATGACGCTCTTAAAATGATTCTAAGAAAACAGATATTTTCTTAAATGAATGTGCCTCCACTCGTGCTCTATAGACCATCTCGATGTCTCAGTATGGAGCAAAGGTATTAGTTACAACAAGAATTTTAATTACGAAATATGCCGTGAATTTTACATCTCAAGGGAAGCAAAAAGAGAGTATTGTAAGAGCGTTTCGTGAGCCATGCTAAATAGGTTGTGTTGAGCGGTTTCATTTTGTTTTTCTAATTACAGGTGAGTCATTTTTACAAAGTGCTGTGACCTAACTTCAGAGAAATATGACACAGCCGCATGGAGTAACAATCGGGTTGTTTTCTGCTTTCAATTCTTCTTTTGTGAATAGTACACTAACACGGTCTTTTGGCGTTAACTATCAAGTAGAGGATGTCGCTGAAGTCCAATTATCATTTACAAAGTCCTAAAAATACATGAGAACCGCCTCTTTAATGATAGTGATGCAAATGTGTGGTGAAACTTCTAAAACGAGAGCAAACGCTCAATGGTTATGCCGTAACTATATATGGTTCAGTTTGATGCACGTGATGAACGCGTTATGATTGCAAGTACAGAAATATTTTAAATAATATTACAAAGCTGCTACGACCCTGCATTCGCTAGAAAAAAAAAGCTCTCAATCACACTAGAGCAGCAGGTTTCGGAATTCAGTTAAGGAACTTAGTGAAAAGGAAAACAAGAAACACGCTATCGGAAGAAAAGGGTGCCATGGAAAATTAAAGACAAATCCGAATTCACCTAAGAGCCCCTTGCGCGGAGAAAAAAATTACATATTACAAAGCAGTGCTTTTATATCAAGAGTGGTGAAGAGGTTATAGGGGCGTCATATTTTTAAAATTCAAATATCCATCAAATCTCACATTGTTCCCCCTAATGCGCTATTTACCAAAACTTCAAAATGCATGAAGCTAAATTTACGAAGCCTGGCTTTGGCGCGAGCAAAATTGTGAATATAAGAAATCATCGAAACACGCTAACACTGTCAGGTGACCGCTTACCGTTGTGGCAACACTCCAGTAACGCGCAAGTTTTTTGTTTGTTTATTTACTTTGGTACAAAAACAGAAAAACAAGTGCCAGTTGCACAACTGGGGAATATTAAAAATAACCTACACTTTGTGTCACTTCCGGCACTATACTGCTATTCATACACGGAGTCTCTCTCGCTGTTTTACTATTACAACCATTAGAATTTCCTAGAGACAGGCGTATTTTGTTTTTGAAACGAAGCCTAAACTATGCACTGTCGAATTTGATTAGATACATTCTAGTTTTATCTGGTTTGTTGAATTCATCTTGGAATCTGCCAGAGAGCGCACAACAATAAGCTATATGGACGGTTGAAGTTGATATAACTTAATAAGGGACCTCTTTACGTTTTACATAAATTAGTTGCCAGCCAAATAAAATGAAAACTACACGGTAGGAAAACTGTCTTGCTTATTTTTCCGCCACAGCCTTCTTTAATACTGTTTCATTAGAAAACAAGATTGAAATCAGGACAGTGATTGGTAGAAATAAAAAAAATTACAATACTGTCGTCAGAAGCTGCCAGTCCAGCACGTGAAATTATAGCGGGTAAAAATTTTTCGGGCAGCGAATTTCCAAGCACTCCTGAAGAATAATAGTCGAAGTGCCGACAGAAGGTGGTAACACAACGGAGCTGGGCACCACACACACTGACACACGACCACCACTCTGGGCACAGATTTTCAGCGAGACGATGGCGATAAGATTCCCGTAGTCACTGAACTGCACAGTGCACATCTCGTACTCCAGCTCGACAACTGTTGAGCACGCCGGTCACTGAGGGTCGTTGTTTGGGAGAGGGCGCTCGAAGGGTTGCTCGGGGAGACTCACGCGGAGCCATCGATTGCCGCAATAACAACGGCCAGCGAGGCTCTGTTTTTTTTTCAGCCACAGAGAGTGCCACGGGCACCGTCGCGAGGTCTCGACGAAAGGAAGGCGGGCACGACGCGACAGAGGCCAAATCGCGATATCGATGTTACCTGGTCACCGCGCATGGCGGAAACATGATGTGGACAATCAGCCGATTTACATATTCAGCAGGGGTCACAACCTTATGGGGTCGCGTCCCACACGCAATGAGACCTCGTCGGGCCGACATTTTGTATCAGTAGGAGATGCGCATATACCTCCAAACCAGCCCGAGACATACCGATTGCATTTACTATAGAGCAAGCCCATAACAGAGAGAGGGAAGGGCATGGGCGCCTCTTTCCACCCGATATTGTGAATGAGGGGCATAATTAAACGAATACAATTGTTGAAAATTGTTTTTACATAATCTGTACCTCACAGCTCCTCGCAAAAAGTTTCTGGTTACGCGTTGCCGCAAAGGCGAAGCAAGGAACGCGGTAGCAACAAATTTGAAAGTCATGCGCAGAATGGCAAGCAGATCGAGACGTGCCCTGCGTTTATCACGCATAAACGACGCACGAAACGTACTCACAGTTGCAGATGAACGCGAATAAGTGTCCCAGTCGTTACTTCGCTGTGTCTGAAAAGCACGCTCTTTTCGCAAACGGAGACTGTGCAACAATTGCAGTGACCGTTGTGCACCCGGGTAACTACAACAGAATTATTCCGGTGAAAGCCCAAGGCGTACGATTGTCCCCAACGTGCGATAAGCAAACGCACGCGAGAGTGTCCACCCTGTCCCCTCTTAATGGGGCAATGTACGCGTCAGAGATGAGAGCGTGCGCCACAGCGTCGGGACGATGTGGCTACAAGCGCTCATTCCACCATCTCGCTTGTAATGCTAAAAACACGATAGCCCCCCCCCTTCCCCCTCCAAGAATCCCATCACCAGCGGTAAATGGTATATATATATATATATATATATATATATATATATATATATATATATATATATATATATATATATATATATATATATATGTTGCCCTTTCAACGTTTAAAGTTATACTGCTTTGTTGCTCAGTGGCTAACGCCTCGCACTCACAATTCACAGGTCTGACGTTTCATTCCGCGCACCATGTATTTTTTGGCATATCTTTATTTTTTGCGTTTTCATATATACAGATGCACGAGAGTTACCATGTTGAAAGGTGTGCCTATTTAACCAAAGATGCATGGTTCTTCAGGGCGTTTTCAGCATGTGGATTCTGAAAGATGACGCGTTTCGACTGATAACACATGCCTTACTAGGTACTTGTTATTGTGCCTGGTAAAGTATGGTACGGTTGGTATTGCGAAACTTCTTCAGCACTATTCACTCTAGCTCCAAAGTAACTAACAGTGCATGAAGGAGGTAAAAAAACTAGTACACCTGCTGCCACAATTCAGATTTTAAAATTTTTTATGCTCGCTAACACAACCAAATGAAGGCATGACTTCCCCGAAAGCCCATGTTCCACAAGATGTGAGTACTCTTTTTGGGGAAGTCAGGCCTTCATTTATTCATGTTGTGAACGTATGTGAAATCATATTTTGTGGCAGAAGGTGCCTTTTATTCTTTGCCTGCTTTGTGCGCATTGCTTCAGCTTGGACCTAGAGTGGCTAGACCTAAAGAAGTTTCGCGATGCCAAGAGTTCAGCAGCCCACATCACTGAGGCAAAGTGGAACTTGAAGGTGAAGCACGCCCACTGTTTCATACCTAACAAGACTGCTCGCACGACCTGGGAAGGCCTCACTGTAATGGGAAATGTTCACATTCCAGAAAATATACGCTTTGTACTGAGCAAAGGCACAAAATTTAGCCACAAACCTCTTTTGCTGGCTCAATAATTACTGGCATTGCTCCTGACGAGTTGCCACTAAAATCAATGTAGCATGCAGTTAGAGACCACTGCTTAAAGGACAGTGTCTAAGCTCTAGCCAGAACAGGGCCAAAGCTATCCTTCGTTAGGAGGATTCTATGGTGGGTGTCGTCATTCTTCAAGTGCAACTATTCGGGTCTACTTCAAGTGAATAAAAGTAGTGGCTCCGTGGCAATGTATGTGAGTAAGTGCCTGTCAGTGCAACTGGTCGTGAGTATGAAGTGAATGATTGCTTATGGTTGTAAGTAGCCGTCAGTATGAAGTAAGTGAGTGCCTACGAGTGTGAGTAGTCATCAGTATGAACGTGAGGAAGTGCCTACGAGTGTGACTTGACGTGAGTATGAACGTGAGTGAGTGCACATGACTGTGAGCAGTCGTGGCTATGAATGTGAGTGAGGGCCTAATAGTGTTAGTTTGCGTGAGTATGAAGTGAGTGAGTGCTTATGGGTGTGAGTAGTCGAGAGTATAATTTTGAGTGAGTGCCTATGAGTGTAAGCAGACGCGAGTATAAACGTGAGTGAGTGTGAAGGCTGAAAAAATTGTGGTGAGTGAGTATGAGTGAATAGTCTCTCAAAGTGCCGACCTATGATATACGGTGAATGACCGTGACGCCCACGTCGACTCGGCAAGGGCGGAAAAATCCAGCCGAGAGTGTCCATATAGAATTGTGATTGCATTAAAAATAGATATGTGACAGGCGTCTGCTTCACCTCGCTGTAACACTGCATCCCCTGCTAAGGGTCCCCCGAGGAAAATGCCGGCCGAGCTATAGGAAACACGCGAAACGCACATCTTTTCCCACTAGTCCAGCATGGTGCTCAACAGCTTTTTAACATGTCACAAGATGAATACTTTATCCCGATTCCAGATATTAACCAGAGACGCCCTTCTGGTGGTTACATCGCGTTTTCTGAATACACTCTCAACGTTACCTACATTGCAGCTAAAACAGAGTTTTCATGGACTTTACGCGTTGGGATGACGAAGTGACAACTTCAGGTGCATCTGCGTTAAACAGTGTTACACATGCCAATCAGCAGTAGACCTTGCTCAAGCTGTCTTGTGTCAATATAGAGTAAACTTTCAACTCCTTGTGTTACGCGACTTTTTATGAAAGAAAAATTAGTCGCATTTCCTTTTTCTTTTTTATGAAACTAAGCTCTGCCTTACAGGCACCGCGCCGGAAATTTAGACACATGGCCATGATTGGCGACGATTTCGTAGTTGAGTAAATCACTCCAAAATGCTGCCCCATAAGTTGAAACTGCATGCACACTACCGGCCCAAGAGGAGAGGCGGGCGTAGTCAGGCACTGAAGAAGTACCCTCATCGCCTTGTTCTATCACACACCTTCAAGACCATTGTCATCAAAAGCCATTTCAGCACCGCGAGCTCTCCCGACACACCCGAACACATTTTAAAAGTTTCTGAAATAACAGAAGTGGTGTTGACAAAAATGACCGAAGAAGTTGCACGGCTCTAGCGCGCGGGCGCGGGCAGTAACAGTGAAATAGGAAGCAGAGAGAGTGCATGAAAGTATTTTGAGAGAACTTCAGGATTAAGTTCAAATCAGTGCTTAGACAATAACCTGTTCATTCTTACTAAGTGTACAAAAATATTTGCAACAGAAAACACGTCGTCATATACGACTTTTCTAGACACCTCTGGGCCGTATTACGTCGTTAATAAAGTAATTTTGTAGAATATATTGATAGGCAGCGGGCATAGGCGATGACTTTGTTCAACCTTTGAAGGAAATAAACTGATAAAGCATAGTATACGTGCAATGGTAAAAAATAAGTAGGCAGGGAGAACGTCGCGTAGGCTGGTAATGCAACTGCATGCTTCCACGCGGCATTACTTGTTGCTGCCAAGCCACTGTGGCATTGTTATCAGCTGGTGTGCTTCCATATCTCAGTGCACTAAAATATTACAGTGTATTTAAGTGTACAAACAGTTGCAATATTGGACCAGGATGTATCCAAAAATACATTCGCGCAGTGCGCTTGTTTTTCCACTTGGTCGGAGCCCTTCACTACCGTGCCTTTCGTAATCATATGCTGGTTTTGGAACGTAAAACACCATATATTATTATTATTATTATGTTATTATTATATATTATTATTACTGGTCTCAAACAATGTCAAGGTGCATGCCGTACTGGCTGTGTTGCACGCATTTTTCATCCACTAATAGGGCCGACTCTTAGACTAAGATATTACACCAGCCCAAGGCAGTTAGTACATCTAGTGGTCTATCGATGGATGAAAAGCTCATCTGCTCATTCATTAAGCGCTTAAAACTTTCCTTATAGTGTGGCCCAGATGGCATCCCTTCTACCATACTAAAAGCATATGGTAGTATATTTAACAATATTTACTACAATATTTAACAACTATCTCAACGCTTGCATATTCAACAGCAAGTGGAAAACTATAAGTGTTTTGACAGCGTTTAGGTCAGGCTGCAAAACAATATTTAACAACTATTACTAAGGACTACAATACTTAACAACTGTCCGAACGCTTGCACATTTTCTAGCATGTGGAGAACTGCGCATGTCTTTGCAGTGTTTAGGTCAGGCTGCAAAACTGACGTTTCTAATTATCGCCTGATTTGTCTATTGTGTGCCACATCGAAGAAATTTAAGTGGGCTCTCCGCAACATATTTGATTTTAGCACGAAGTATTAGTTTATTTCTACTGAACACGGGCTTCTCCCTGGCCACTAAACTACCACAAATCTTGCTAGTTTCACGACTGAAATCCCTTCTCATATTTCTCACAGAGGAAAGGTTGATGTAGTATACTGTGACCTGAGCAAGGCTTTTGACGTAGTCAGCCACTCGCTGTCTTTGTTTAAACTTGCAAACTTTTATGTTGACTCGTTCGTAATTGCGAATCCGCTGCACAACTATCTGCTCATTAGATCTTGTTACACTAATTGCTGTAAACAGCCGAACACTTTTCTTGTACAAAGTGACTTGTGAAGCCCCTCAAAGGTCGGTATTAGGCCCACTCTCATTTTTAAGTTACGAGAATGATGTTTCTTTTGCAATTTGTTATTCTTCCTTTGTCTTGTATGCTGGTGACATTAAGATATTTAGAAAATTTCATTCAGTCAACGACTGTCGCTTGCTGCAGTCATTTATCCTTTGTATCATCAGCCCTTGGTTTAATTTTTGGCACAAGTTGCAGACTGTTTTGAGGCTCAATGAATTATTTTTCTTATAAGAACACCGTTAAAAGAGCAATGATCAGCAGCGTACTCTAGCCATCATTCATTGTTCATCTCCTTTGCCTGAAAACATGGTAAAAAACACGAACTGGCTAGCCTGCAGTATTTCTATTCGCCATGTTTTTCTACGTATTACAAGAATGTCAGTGTACGCCTTGCTCAATAGGTGCAAAACTCGGCATGAAATCTTCACAAGCAATATCCAAATTTTTTTATTTTATATTTTGTTCTTGGAAAAACAAAAAGGTTTGTAGTAAAAGAACTCAAGCCAGAGTGTTAAGTAAAATATTCAATCTCACGTTTGCCGAGAGCCTAGCAGACTTTTTAGTTTGATATTCGTACCAAGAAGACACTTCTCGCGAAGCTGCAAGAGGCATTGTCCTACCTCTAGACGGGATTATTTTCCAGTGCCTTATAAATTTTATTCAAGATATAACTATTCTCCCGGCGTTTGGAAAATCACTGGGATGTGCATTCCCAGTGTTGCTCTTCTGATTTCAATAAAAGTCGACAAACAGCTTTCTCTCCTTCAGCTGTGGAGGTATGACAGTTGTCATGCACTAAATGAAATAGTACTTGTGCATACGCGACAGCTTACTGAAACACTGGCCCATGTATGTTGATGCTCGGGTTTTACAAAACAAGTTGAACAGATTGTTTTTGCAAACCAGTGCAATAAAAAAGAAACAAACGGAAGGTAATGACACGGAGAATAACTAAAATGGAACATCGTTTGGCTGATGTTTGATTACAGGTTGTGTAATTTGATGGCGAACTTCAACATCAAGTACAGTTGCGGAAGTCGCCAGGAGAGCGTATACCACCGAAATTTGCAACTCTTGAATATTATCTAAAGTTTTCATAATCCAGCATGGTTTGTAACCCTGAACCACGATCAAGCCAACCAGTGTACGGCTGTGGAGGTAATGTACCTGCTATCAAATATCCCCATTTTCTCAAGAGCAACTTTATCCAGAAACAATAAAAATTTTCAGGTACGTTCTGCACCATTTCTTGACCCCAACTACACATGGCACTTCGCGAAAGAGATGTGCAGAAGCATTATTTCTTTGGAGAGAGACCTACTTGTCCGTCGCTAAATTGTGTACATCATACTCTACCTGGCACGTTTTATTTTATTTATTTATTTATTTTTATTTAAGTATACTGCAGACCTTCTCGGTCCAAGAAGGAGTAGTACATAGGATATACAAACAATGATGTCACGTACAGAAAGGCACCGACACAATCCAAGAAGAAAGAAAAAACTATTGAATTCCAAGTAGCCAAAACAACAGTGTCATAATGCAACGTTCAGAATCATGCAAAAGGACAAACCAGTCAAAGGGGAAAAAAACTGCTTACAATAAATCCCTATTCGTACATTTGCGTCTATTGTTCAAAACTTATAGTTTTAATCTTTTCAATAAAGGATTCTACGGTGTCACAGTTCACAGCTAATAATGGATGTTGATTCCAATATGCAATTGATGACGGAAAAACAGAGTTTTTGTGAATGTTGTTGTGACTTGTGGGCAGTCGTATTGTCTTATTGTGGTTAGTTCTCGTGGAATGCCTGAAAGGTTCAAGAAGATAGTCTGATCTGGATATTGTATATTTCCCATGATAAAGAAGATACAGGAATTTAAGTTTAGAATGTATTCTCCGTTCGGAAAGGCAATGAAGTTCGGCTCTTTTACGCAGATTAGTAACACTGGTATACCTGGAGTAATCGGAAAACACAAATCGAACTGCTAAGTTTTGCACTCGCTCAATTTTTCTAATGAGAAATTTATGATGTGGACTCCAAATTATATCGGCGTATTCTAGTGATGGTCTAATCAGGGTCTTATAGGCGGTTAGCTTTACTGCAGGGGAGAGTGTTACGGAGTTTTCTCTTTAGGAAGCCCAATTTACCTTGCGCTTTCGAACAAATAGCAGTTATATGTGGATCCCAATTAAGGTTGGATGTTAATGTAACTCCCAAATATTTAACTTGATCGCTTTTGGTAATTTCTAAATTGTCTATTGTATAAGCAAATTTGAGTGGTTTTTTCTTATTCGTGAAAGTTATGGCAACGGTTTTCCGCGCGTTCAATGTCATTCCCCACTAGGAACACCAGGCTTGAATTTTTGTTAATGAGTGATTAAGGTTAATCTGGTCCTCAGTTCGATTTACCCTTGTGTACACAACGCAGTCATCTGCGAAAAGCCTTATTTGAACGGGTGAGTCAATGACCATAGGAATGTCGTTGATGTAGATAAGAAACAAAATTGGTGCTAAGGCTGATCCTTGTGGTACGCCCGAAAGGACGTTCAGGCGGTTTGACGTGTGGTTGTTCACAGCGACAAACTGCTTGCGGTTGTGTAGATATGATGTTATCCATGTAATAATATTATCTTCAATACCAATTGCATGCATTTTAGTTATTAGATCAGGGTGGCGAACGACGTCAAATGCTTTTGCGAAATCTAAAAAAAACGGCATCTATTTGTCCTCCTTCATTCAGTGCATTCGCAATGTCGTTGGTAATCTCGGCTAGCTGCGTGACTGTCGATAAGCCAGATCGAAATCCATGTTGCCTATAGTAGAGTAGGTTGTTAGTTTCTAAATGTGTTATAATGGCTTTAAAAATTATATGCTCTAATATCTTGCAACACGTGCTGGTTAATGAGACCGGGCGGTAGTTACTGGATTGTAGTTTAGAACCGGATTTATGTATTGGAATAATCTTTGCCATGCGCCAGTCATTAGGGATTGTCTGCGTAACTATTGAAGTGGTGTAGATTTTATGTAGATATCGGCTTATCCAGTCAGCATAATTATTAAGAAAGGTGTTCGAAATATTGTCTGGGCCTGGAGACTTCTTAGTGTCAAGGTTGCGGAGCAGGCACTGAACACCTTCTTCATTATTCTGCAATTCTGGCATAGGGTTAATTAAAGGATATGAAGGTAAAGATGCTCCAGAGGACCCATGCGCGAAAACTGAGTGAAAGAAGGCATTTAATTCATCGGCTATCTGGTCTGGTTGCGTGATAATTTTGTTGCACGATGTGAGCTGGGTAATATCAGAATGCTGCTTAGACAAGTAGCGCCAAAACTTTTTTGGCTCAGACTGCATGAATGATGGAAGCGTGTCAGAACGGAATCGAGACTTAGCGCTGCGAATTTTGTTGTTCAGTGTAGCGATAAGGCCTTGTAGTTGATCAGATTTTCCGGCCTTGCGTTGCCTTTTAATCTTCCTTTTTAAATGTATGATCTCCCGCGTCACCCACGGATAATCGCGGTCAACGCGTTTTCTTTTTTAAAGGCACGTGACGAGCTTCACAATCACCCACGATATCTTTAAAGCATGTCCACAGTTCGTCCACGTTGTTAATTTTATCGAAAACGGGAAACGACGATTCTAAATGGGCGAAGATAGCAGCGTGATCTGCACGTGCATAGTCCCTGAAATAAGTAGCTCTGGATTCCTTTGTTTTTTGAACTAGTGTTAAAGGACACGAAAGAGAAACAATCTTGTGGTCGGAAATCCCATCTTCAACACTTATACAACAGTTTTCAAGGGAAGTACTTACAAACATGAGATCAAGCACAGATGAACAAGAACCTACAATACACGTAGCACTAGATACTAATTCAGGACAATGAGAAACTAAACGCTGTTAGCAACAATGATTCCGCACTTGCTACCTCTCGGTGATCATGACCCAATTCATGCCAGTTAATTCCTGGCAAATTAAAATCTCCGCATAAAATTATCTTCGAATGTGAATTTGTGTGTTGTGCAATATAGTCGTGCATACTCTCTAAATATTCAGGGGAAGAGTTTGGTGGACGATACATGGCGCCCAAGATAATGCTTTTCCCATAGAAACTGATCCGCACCACACAGCTTTCATGGTTGCTAATATCGTCTAAACGGGAAAACTTCACATTCTTTTTTATAGCTATCGCTACTCAGCCGCCTCTTGTTGTTCTGTCTTTGCGGATTAATTTGTATGAGGAGGGGACAACCTCAGAATCAAGCACGCCTTCGTGCAACCAGCTTTCTGTAATAACTAAAATATGTGGATTGTGGTTTAGTACTAGGCTTTCCAAAAGAGTTAATTTGTTTAAAACGCTGCGTGCGTTAAGTGATACAATTGGAAGGGTTTTAGAACGCTCCCGTCATTTCTTCGTTTGAACTTCCGGCTGCCTTTGCGCAGGCGTAACTGATTTTGTCATTCTAACCCTTCGATTGGGATGCGAATCCCAGACGAACAGTTTTCCGTCCACTTTTAATTTGTCATAAATTAGCGACACTTTTAAGCCTTTGGCCCTTTCCTGTGCTGCATAATGCCAAAGTTTCTGTCGTTTATCACGCACTATTTTTGAAAAATCCTCCGAAATTGCTGTTTTCGTTCCTTTCAGTTTGCTGCAGCGGGACAAAATTCTGGTTTTTTCTGCAAAGTCATAGAGTCGAAGGATAATCGGACGGTGGCGTTCTTTATGATATTTTCCCACTCTATGAATCCTTTCTAATGACTTTACTTCTACGCCTAATATTTTCTGGAATACTTCTTGCTTTACTATGGCCTCCAGTGACTTCCAATCTTCGTCTACTTGTTCATTAATACCGTATATTACGAGATTGTTGCGTCCGCTCCTATTTTCTAGGTCGTCTACTTTGGCCGATAGTTCAAGAAGTTGGATGTTTGAGCTGCTACAGGCTTCCTCACATACCGTCAACTTTTGTTCAAGCATATGCAGGCGACATATTTCCTTTTCAATAGACGTAACCCTTTCTTGAACGTTGGTCACCACAGATTCGACTCTTTTTAGGTCGGAAGTCAATTCTTTCAAAGATTTGGTAGTTTCCCTTTGCTGTTTCAAAATTTTTTTCAGTAGGTCGTTAGTCGAACTGGATTCAGACTCTGAGTCTGATGTTGGCCCCGGATTGGTTTCTATATCGCCAGCGGTTAGTAACAGCAACTTGATAACATCAGCACAATCTTTGACAGTTTTCAAGAAGAAAATGTGGACTTGGCAGCACCATCAAGGTCAGGGAGTCATCTCGAATGGAAGAAGTGCATTGCACACTAACCTGGATAACGAACAGTAGAGGGATTAGCATCCTGTCCTTTCTGGTGCAACCAAGTCCACTGAAAGATCCGTCGTTGCGCCCGGTATTTATACGGTCGAGATGAGGGCCTTCTGTTGACGTGACTGTGTCAGTCCGCCACTGTCTGCGCAGTATGCTTTCGTTGATGTCGGGTGGTAGCAGTTTCGTTGCGTCCATGGCGCATTGGTCCGGCGCAGGTGTTGTGTTGACTTGCAAACTGGCTGGATCACCGGCCTCAGCCATATGCCCCGTAGAGCACAAAGCGACCTGGATAACGAACAGTAGAGGGATTAGCATCCTGTCCTTTCTGGTGCGACCAAGTCCACTCGAACGAACATCGTGCTCCGGCGTTCACATGAACAACGGCGTGATGCTAAATAAAGGTAAGAGTAGCCACTCCCCATAAATAAGGTCAGTTAAAGACTAAAAGCGAGTAAAACCAACCGTATATTGAGAAAGATATATAAATGCTAATTGCAAAAATAATCGTCGAAATTTCAAAAGGTGCTGCTGCCTCAGTGTGCAGCTCGTGGAAGTTCACGTGCACGAGGTGCAAATGTTATAGTAGGCATGCCAAAATATCCATCTAAATTTAACGCGTGAAAGCGCATATTCTTGATTGATTGATATGTGGGGTTTAACGTCCTAAAACCACTATATGATTATGAGAGACGCCGTAGTGGAGGGCTACGGAAATTTAGAACACCTGGGGTTCTTTAACGGGCACCCAAATCTGAGCACACGGGCCTACAACATTTCCGCCTCCATCGGAAATGCAGGGCATAGTCTTGAAACAGCTGAGAATAGGCTGCTGTCGTTACACGCGTGTACTTCGCGAAACAAAAAGTTGGCAGATCCCATGCACAGTGGGAATCGGTCATATGCGAAGCACGAATGAGAAATGTTGATATGTCACTTTAAAATCAGCACAACGTTTCGAGGGGGAGGTAAATGGGGCCGTCCATAACTTTCGTGTCATGATTATCATGTTTGGATGTGTCACTTACCTTCGTCATCTGTTCACGTCAAGTGATACCAAGTTTAGTATATGTGGACCTAATGAAACGGCCCGCGAGCATGCTATGAGTGTTGTATGTTGTCATCCTCGCACATGACAGGCGTGTCAGGATTATCATGTTCACGACAGTCATATATTTCGTCACCCATTGACATCACGTAGCAACAAATTTGGTATATGTGGAGCTAGCAAAACGGCCGCGAGCGCAACATGAAGGCCACAATATACTCCGATGTAGCTTCGACGCGCGCGCACGCTGGGCGCAGCAACGCTACGTTAGTAAAACGTGAGCACTCCATAGTCTGATTCCCGGCGCGTCCAGCGTCTGTCGGCACGGCTCAGCGGCAAACCGGCGCAAAATGTGGCATGCTGCATTTTACGCCGATGCGTTACCCACACAACACTGCGTCTCCCTCTTTTAGATGCGGAAGCATTATACTCGCGCCTTGTAGTTCGCCGTCCGCGCCGTCCGCACCGCTTCTCGAACATTCGACAGCTGACGCGCGCGCATGCGCCGTCGCGCCGTCGCCCACCATCTGTGCCGCGCGCGCTTCTCCTTCGAGAACATTCGACAGCTGACAGCGCAATGCGCCGTCACGCCGTCGCCATCTGTGCCGCGCGCGCACTTCTCCTTCGAGAACATTCAACAGCTGACAGTGCATGCGCCGTCGCGCTGTATATATACTCAAGGTCGGCGCTCGCTCGCTCAGTTGCCGCTCATCGGTTGGTTTGTACGGCGCGTCGACGTCCAAGGTCGCGGTGAAATGAATTCCAACGAATCCACAAACACAATGATCGACGTCCCTTCGACCAGCGCCGTCCTTTCGCATACGTGTGTACGTGTTCACTCATTTAACACCCCCTCCTACAACCACGTTAACCAATTTAGCCATCGACCCAAGTAAGTCGCAATTTAACACCCCATTTCACAACCACGTTAACCAATTTAGCCATCGACCCAAGTAAGTCGCACTTTAACACCCCGTTAACCAATTGTATGCTCCGCATCCTCCTCAGTGTTCCCCCGAGGGAAGCTGCGGGCAATTTTTTTGTGCTGAAGGGACGCTGGACGCGCAGAAACGCGCATGCGTCAAAGCAACGAAGCGCGGCGCGCTTGAGAGTGTTTGGCAGTACCGGCGCCTGGCGTGGCAACACCTGCGTGACGCGACGAAATGAACGCCGGCGAGCACGTGCACCGCGTCCCTTTGAAATATATTGGGGCCTTGACTGTGGCATGTAGTCATGCTCTCACACGACACGCATTTCATGATTATATGACTACATGCGTGAAATGCGCATGAAATGCGCATTTCACGCATTTCATGATTATCCAACGTTATAGTGCTAACCGAAACGTGGTTAAACTCGTCTGTCATCAGCGGTGAAATATTCCCTTCTTATCCAGATTTCAATATTTTTCGTACCGACCGAGATGGCAGGCGTGGTGGTGGCGTGCTCATTGCTACTCACCGTGACCTTGGCTGCTATCGTATCAATATACCAACCTCACTCGAAATGGTGTTTGTGTGCTGTAAAGCCATTCAACCCCACGTAGTCTTAGGTGCATGCTATCGCCCACCTGATTCCGACAGTACATTTATACCAATGTTTCATGACGCGCTACAATCACTAAAGATTCATTTCCCTAATGCACCAGTTGTCCTATTCGGCGACTTTAATTTTCCGAACATAGATTGGTCTGACCTCGTCCTTGTCACATCGAAACAAAACATTGAAAGCAACTTCGTCGATACATGTTTAACATTCGCTTTAACTCAAATTGTTAATGCAGCAACGAGGCAATCTAAACACTCAGCCAATATACTTGATCTAGTACTAACAACCCATCCTGATAGAATCACTTCGCTTTCGTACCTCGACGAAATCAGCGACCATAAGGTCATTCATGGCACATTCCAATGTAGGCTGAAGCGCCCAGACAAAACAAGGAAAAAGCTTACCTTATACGATAAGGGTGATTATAATAATTTCAATAAAGAACTAACAAAATTCTGTCAGTTTGTAGTTAAAGATTTTAACAAACGATCTGTCACTGAAAATTGGTTAATGTTTAAATCTAAAATGCATGAGCTTATTAGTACTTACATTCCAACAATTACGATTGGTGAACGTAGCACATCCCGCTGGTTTAATCCTGAACTCAACAGGCTCAAAAACAAAAAGAAACGACAATTTCGCGCCGCAAAAAACAGCAACAATCCTGTGGCGTGGCAAAAATACCAGACTACCACGAAACTATTCTGCTCTGCCATCGATAAAGCGAAGCGGCTGTTTAATAATACCACCTTGCCCAACTTACTCCGCACTAACCCAAAACAATTTTGGAGAGTGATTAACCCGCGAAACGAAAACAAATGCATATCAATAATGGATCCAACTGGACAGCCTATCGCGAATAATGCAGTAGCAGAAGAACTAAACCATACCTTTTCTTCCGTTTTCACCAGAGAACCGATTGAAAACCTCCCTGATGTCTCCCCCCACAACTACCCTACCATGCCGGACGTCATTTTTTCACCTCAGGGCATCCAGAAAATTATCGAATCGTTAAAACTTACATCATCCTGCGGCATCGATGGTATAAATGCTAAGGTGCTCAAAAACACCAAAGAAATCACCAGTGTTATTCTTTCCTATATTTTTCAGCAATCACTCTCATCCGGCATCGTTCCTCACGACTGGAAAGTGGGTAAGATCGTTCCGGTTCCTAAGCCTGGTTCATCTAGTTACCGGCCAATTTCCTTAACCAGCGTCTGTTCAAAAATAATGGAACATATAATTCATTCACAAATCGCTAACTTCCTTACCTCAGTTAAATTTTTTCACCCTAACCAACATGGATTCCAAAGGGGACTCTCATGCGATACTCAGCTTGCACTATTCATCCATGACTTAAGCGCTAGTGTAGACCTTAACATACCAGTTGACGCCCTTTTTATTGACTTTGAGAAAGCCTTTGACAAGTTCCCCACAACCGCCTACTACTAAAACTCTCCCAATTAAGCCTTAACCAACTTGTCTACAATTGGATTCAGGACTTCCTCACTAACCGTCAGCAATTTGTTGAAGCTAACGATACGCCCTCTTCCCTTTCCAACGTAATCTCCGGTGTGCCACAAGGTACAGTTCTAGGACCCCTCCTCTTCTTAATTTACATCAATGATTTACCCGATAACATTTCATCTAACATCCGCCTCTTTGCCGACGACTGTGTAATCTACCGACCTATTACTAACGTTTCAGATACAATTACTCTCCAGCAGGACCTACTAAAGCTGGACGAGTGGTGTCGCAAATGGCTCATGGTATTAAATACTAATAAAACTGCACTTATTTCATTTCACAGACGCCAAAACTTACCCACCACTAACTATAATATTAATGGCTCCATAGTTTCTTCCCTAAGTTCCATTAAATATCTCGGTGTTAACATTTCACAGAATCTAAACTGGTCTTTTCACGTAAGTAAAATAGTTAACAATGCTAACAGAGCTCTCGGTTACCTTCGTCGTAACTTGCATCTTGCCCCTCCATCAGTCAAATTACTAGCCTACAAAACACTAATTCGCCCAAAACTAGAGTACGCATCCGCCATTTGGGACCCATTCCAAATTAACCTAAGTAAGTCCATCGAACTAATTCAAAACCGAGCAGTTAGATTCATCTACTCAGATTACTCGTATCATACCAGTGTTACCACCCTTAAAAGAATAGCAGATCTACCTAACCTTGACCTACGCCGTAAGGTTTCCAGACTATCCTTGTATCACAAAATGTATCATACGTTTCATTACAACTGTCCCATTCAATCAGCTCATCGTACTTCAGCCCGCACAAGCCACCACAAGGCCGTGTACCCACCTCCTGCATGTACCACAGCCCACCATCACTCCTTCTTCGCTCAAGCAGCCAGGGACTGGAACGATCTTCCTCCAAGTGTCATCCATCATAGCAACACGGATAGATTTAAAAATGCCATAGAATCATTGTTTTATTAACCCTATATTGTTTGCCCACACCCTCATGTAAAGCCCCCTGTTGGGTGGCCTTTGAGGTATATTAAATAAATAAATAAATAAATAAATTATCATGTTTGCACCAGTCACATACCTTCGTCATCCATTCGCGTCCCGCAATACCAATTTTGGCATATGTGAAGCTACCAGCTCGAGCTAACTGCCGCGAGCGCATCATGAGCGTGGCATGCAGTCATTTTGCTACATGACACGCATTTCACGATTTTCATGTTGGGGTCTGTCTCTTGTGTTCGCCATGCAAACATGCCATGCCATACCAGCTTTGCAACATGCCATGTGAAATAAACAACCGCTAGAGCTGATGAAGCACTATGAAATGTAAATTATGACATTCATGACATGCATGTCAACATTTTCATGTTATGACTAGTCAAATGTGTTCTTCATACAGTCATGTTATGTCATACCATGTTTGGTATCGATATCAATATCGAAACGGCCAGAAGAGCTGAAAGTCGTAGGCTAGATAGGTATCATAGATAGATAGATAGATAGATAGATAGATAGATAGATAGATAGATAGATAGATAGATAGATAGATAATTCAAAGTCGCCAAAGTTCGCTAAAAAGGCTTCGCATTTAATAAGCGAAATCACTCACAGCACACAAACGTGTGAGAAACATACGTAGGTTTCTGGAGTTGAAGACAGCCTCGTTGCGCTGTTATCCGCGAAGTCTTGGTGAGCGAAACACACGTGACTTACGGGGAAGCACTAAAGCGACGCTCGAACGCACGTTAATTGTTCTTGCGGAACAGTGCACCACGAACTGAAGTCAGAGCGAAAAGCGCTCACCGCGCTTGTCTCGACTTCATCAATTAAATGATATGTGGGGTTTAACGTACCAAAACAACCATATGATTATGAAAGACCCCGCAGTGGAGGGCTCAGGAAATTTGAATACCCGGGGTTCCTAAACGGGCCCTCTTATCTGAGCACACGAGCCTACAACATTTCCGCCTCCATCGGAAATGCAGCCGCCGTAGCTCGACCAGCGGGTCATTAGCCGAGTACCTCAGCCACTAGACCACCGCGGCGGGGCTAGACTTCATCAAGCCCTGCAAAATATTCTTTCGCCAATCACACGCGCAGAGAAATGCACATCGCTCAAAAAGTTTATAAAGTTTCACCGAAGGTTTGCAAAAACCACTTTGTATGTATAAATACTCCGCAAAAAAAAACATGGCAGCATATACACGGGGTGAATGATGGGGAGTGGGGCGAAGCATTCGTCCGTCCATTCGTTCTTCCTTCCGTCCGTTCCTGCGTACGTCTGTGTAACCGTCCATGCGTCCATCCACCCGTCCATGCGTGCGCCTGTTCGTGCGTCCGTCCCTGCGTTCGTCCATGCATCCGCGCCTGCGTCCGTTCTTGTGTCCATCCATGCATCTGTCTGTGTGTTCATTCGTTCATCTATTCAGCACTCCAAGTACCACCATCTCGCATCTTTTCATCATATATTCTCCATATAGAAGCGCCGCCATCCAGCGGACATTTCAAGGAATAAATGGGAGGTGGCACATGCACTTTCTCGCGGCTTGCGCTTCGGGTTTACTTCCCACCTTTATCCACCTCGAGTTCATGGTATATACTAGTTCACTGCCCTACTGAAAAGTTCCGTATGAAATCTTACGGAAAACATATGGACTCCGTACAATTTCCTTATGAACTATACAGAAGAGATGTAGACTTGTAAGGAAACATACGGAAGTTGTATGGCACATACGGAAAACTTTTAACGGAAACTATGAAAAGATACGGAAATTATATGGAACATACGGAAAATTTCTTATAGAAGATATGAAAGATACCGAAGTCATGTGGTATATACGGAAAATTACTTACGGAAATATGGAAAGATGTGGAAATATGGAAAGCTTTTAGGAGTATACCGAAACATTCTTAAGGAAGTTATACGGAGCATACGGAAACTTTCTTACGGAAATATAGAAAAATAAGGATTGCGAGCAGATTAATAAGACTAGAGATGGTAATGTCACTAGACTCAAATGGCAGTCTGAGGTACGAATACCATTTGATCCGTGGTGGTGCTACAGAAAAAGCCAGAAAAAGTAATGTCATTGTGATTGTACGTGATGTCAATGTCGACAATTCAGAGAAAATGGTGGCAAAGAATGAAGAAGGAAAATGCAGAGTGATAAAAAAGTGAAGATATACAGAAATAATTAGTCCCGTGCCACAATGACGAGCACACAAACGAAAAAAAAACTGCAGGACGAGCGCTCACTTGCAAAGGTAATTCCTTGAGTTATTCCTCTCACAGAACATGCTAATTTGCTAAATAAATATGCATAGAAATTTTATATTGCAGAATAATTGATCACCATGAGCCGAGACGACCCGCTTAACCAGTATACATACAGCCGATAAAATAACCACAACCAACACGGCGTGCACGGTGTGACAAAAAAAAACTAAACAGCGAAATGAACGTCTCAGGTCTATTCAGATTTTCTAGAACGCGAAATAACAGATGAACACCTGGTATCTTGTGGTGCGACCGCACACATGTCGAGCTACTTGGTTATTAGCTTTCATGCAAGTTATCAAAAGAGCAAATTCAAAATACAGATGCATGAAGCAAAATTGTCTCTCTGCTTTACTTTACGATAGGCAGTGAATCTTCATGCACATGAATAATGCCACTGTGAAGTACACAGAAAAATGAAATGGAGCAGAAAAAAGAGAGGAAGAAGACAGAACATTGGCAGGTAGCTTAACCACGTTGATGATTTGCTGCCAGAAAAATAATTATGAGAGCACAACTGATATGTACGGACACATAATGGTGCTTATCATTGATGCTTGGATGGTCGTGTATAGAGCTGGGTCTTTAAAATATATTCTGGCTGCATGGACGCATACAAGCAATGTAAAGCGCATTATTGTGAGGTCGCACGAGCTTCTCTTGAGGCTTCAGTTCTACATGGATGCTTCAACTGTGCTGCAAAGAAATTTAACCAATGTCTCTGTGTGCAGCATTGTCCAGTCTAAACTATCTATACGTATACCTAGAATTCCTACTGCGAGTGAAGCTACGTAGCACTCCATAATTCTTCCTTTTATTAGGGCAATTTTTCAAAAAATTAACATTATTCATTTTCTGTCTCTTGACTTTGTGCCCTGAATTCTCGGTTTGGCTCGATCACAATTGTGCAGCTCTTATTTTGAAGGAATCAAAAAACGTCAACCAAAATATATTTTAGAACTGCTTCTCGGTTAATATTGCCTTCTCTCAACTGCCACAGCTTGCGCTGAGTCATAGCAAGTCTCGCGCATACCTAGGGCCTACTCTTAAAGAAGAAGCTGGTCTAGCTGTGAAATGCTCAGTTTTTCTCAAATAAATTTTTGGGTTGAGTTTTCTCACTTCTCGAGTCCCTTCACAATCAAGCAGACCCAATGTTCTCCTTAGTCCTTAATTTTGTTATATTATGAAATAAATAACAAATGTAATAATGAAAATAAAAATACTAATAACTGTTGCGTAAAAAACACAGATCACATACGTACTTGAACGCAATATTCCTTTTAATTTGTTTTAGTACCTAACGCATTAGAAAAAAGCAGCACATAAAAAACAATGAAAAAAAATAGAAAAAATTTAGAACTTAGTGGGCTTTGAACCTGCACCACTGAGGCGTGCTCGCGTACGTGAAGCCAGCGTGCTAACTTGCTAAGCCACACGCCAGATTTTTTTCATGGTATTTAATAAATTACTTGCGCAATAAAGACAAAATCAAGCGAACAAAAGTACAATCAAATCGCCAAAGTAAGCGCTCAAGCGTTACTCATAAACACTAAATGGCTAACACGGCGTGAGTTCCTCACATGAAGAGTTCTTCACATCGTGTTATACAAACAAAAAAGGGGTGAGGTCAAACAGTTCTCTAAGACGAAGTACCAGTCCGGTCTAAAGTCTAGATCGTCGTAAATGTTTTTAAGGTGGATAGCCATTTGAATGAAGTGTGCGCTTGAAGAGGTGGTGGGCTCTGCATTGCGGTCTTGCATCCGTGTCTTCCACAAGCTGTGCATACCCATGAGGGAAAACATATCATATGGTACTTCATCAAGCGCTACTTGCAGAGGATAACGTATTGTGTGAGACTTAATGACGAAACGTTTTTTTCAGTGCTCGCTGAAAGACATCCCAAAACAGTATGGCATCTTTGCAGCTAACAAAGCAATGTTCAATCGTTGCCGGCGCATCACATAGACGGCAGTTAACAAACGGAATGAAAGTACCTTTTCTTTCTAACCTTGAGTTTACCGCCAATGTTTCAAAGTGGAGTTTATAGAAGAATAATTTTGAATTCAGTGGAATGTACATTTTGCGCACTCGCTTCAACACATCGTTGCCTGGAAGATTGGAGTACAGTGAACGGTACAATGGAGGTGGGAAGAGTGTACTCAGTAGGCCCTTATACAGCACCTTGCGCGATACTGTGTACAGGTATTCTACAGAAAAGCGAGCTTTAAGGAACTGAACTGCGAGGTAAGCTTCCTGCATGAATCCCCACAAGCATGGGCGTTCGGAGAAGTTCGATGAAACAAATAAATCTGGTAAGCAATCAACAAGTATAACCTGCAAGAAGGAACGGATTACAGGATGGGAATTGTTTTGAAAAAAGAATAATCGGGACACTATTTGCCATAGATAAAGGTGTTTTAGTCCTAACCCACCCTCACTAACTGGCTTGAATATATTATCACGACGCATGGGCTCAAAAGTCGAAGACCATACAAAAGTAGCGAAAATCCGATGAAAGCGTTGTATATAGAATCTTGCGCAATGAATAAGTTGCAATACATAGTAAAGCTTTGTCGCTAAGAAAGTATTGAAAGCTTCAGCTCTCCCAAATATCGAAAGTCTATGGGGAACAAATGTCTGGGCATGTCGTTCAAGCTTAGGGACGCGTTCCTTCCAGTAATGCGCACTGAATCTATATGCATGCAATGGTACACCGAGGTATGTTGGAGGAGTTCTTGTCCTATTAATCCCTGCAAAGTGGTTCAGTGTGCTACCCCACAAGCCAAACCACAGTTCTACACTTTTAGAAGCATTTAAACGAGCTCCCGATACTACGCCAAATTTTTCAATAGTATATATCACATTTTCGACACTTGGTTTATCTGTGCAAAAGAATGCGACATCGTCTGCATAAGCCAATACTTTAACTTCACTGCCTAATATACTGTAGCCACGAATGCAACTCGACTGTATTATGCTTAAGAACAGTAGGTTCTAGATAAAGTGCAAATAAAAGAGGTGACATCGGGCATCCCTGTTTTACAGAAGAGCGATTAGAAATTGGCTTGGAGAGTTGACCATTAACTATCAGACGAGTTGAGCATTCATTATAGCATAGCTTCACGCCTTTAAGAACAACTTTGCCAACATTAGCTTGTTCGAGAAGAGAAAAAAGGAAGGAATGACGAACTCAATCAAAAGCTTTTGCAAGGTCTACCTGTAGCACTGCAAGATGTTTTTGAGAACCATGACAGTATTGAAGCACTGTTCGAGCGACATGTATATTGGTTTGTATGGATCGACCTCTGATCCTACATGTCTGATGAGACCCAATGAGGATCGACATAGCAAATTGCAACCAATTTGCTTAATACTTTTGCAAAAATTTTGTAGTCCACGTTTGACACCGATATTGGTCTGTAGCCCTCGACGAAGCGAAGTTTTTCCTTGTCAGTTGTTTTCGGTATTAACACAGCGTGGCTTTTGCAAAAAGATTGTGGGAGTGTATCCATGTCATAACTCATCTGAAAAATATTCATGAATATAGGAGCAAGTGTTTTCTTGTAAGCGTTGTAAAATTCACCTCAGATGCCATCAGGGCCCGGTGTTTATCAATAAAGGCAAGTTGTCGATTGCTTCCTCGATTTCCTGTATATTAATGGGCCCATTATTGACTGCACATTCATTGTCCTTCAAGGGGTCCACAAGAGAAACAAAACTAGCCTTGATGTGAGCGTCAAGATCATCAGAAGGAGAGCTAAAGAAACTGTTATAGTACGTTTCGAACGCCAAAGTAATGTCTCCATTGTCTTTTATGAGCACATCGTTAAAGTACAAGTCTGGAATACCTTTAGAAATCGCATGGCGTTGCTCATCAAGTAAAGCTTGGCGCGTCGGTTGCTCAGAATTTAAAGTGCGCTGGTTCCGAGATCTAATGCGTGCCCCTTGGTAGCGAGCAGCATCATATCTCTGTAGCTGGCACTTAATATTCTCGATGTCTTTGATGTACTTTCCCGGCATTTCGCATTCCATCTCATGAAGATTTCAAATACTTTTAACAAGTATCTTTTCATCATTCTTTCTATAGAAAGACTTAACAGCCCGAATTTCTAAAGCTATAACACGAACTTCTTGTTTAAAAAGCTCCCAAGCAGCGAAGATATGAAAACCAATCGAAAAAGATTGCCTTAATGCCATCTGGACGCGATTCACGAATTCCTGATCACAGAGGAGCTTCGCATTCATTTTCCAAAGGGCCCACTAGGGATGGAATTGTTTGTGACGATTTTCACCAATTTATGCTATGACAATAAAATGGTCTGAGAATGATACAGCTTCAGTGCTGCAGGACATTTTACGAGATAGGAGTGATGAGGTCACGTAAATCCGGTCAAGGCGAGCATGAGAACTGCCTTGTACTCTTGTATATGCTGTTGCCTGATTCGAGACCCCGATGTCAATTAGTCCTGCATTATCCACAATACCGGATAAAAGCTCACCACTCCTGTCTCTCTTTCCAGACGAATTATAACGATCAATAGCTTCACATACGCAGTTGAAATCTCCCATAAGTACCGTGCATCTGTCGACGTCAATTAAATTACGCACCTTTTCAAATAATTCAAGTCGTTTCGAAACATCAATAAGCACATATAGAATTAATTATTCTCCATGGCACTCCTAGAAACAAAAAATCACAGCGTATATACCTGCCCTCTTCATCAACACTAGTGCAGAATGCTGAACAGGGTAGGCTCTTTCTCCGAAACAACCAACAGCCCGCAGATGAACCTTTAGCATGTGATACACACACACTAAACTGAGACAGAAAATGCCGCAGGGCCTTCTCGGTCTCTTCCTCGCTCTCGATCTTTGTCTCTTGGATGGCGACAAAGTCGAGACGCTTCCGATTGAGAAGTGTACGGAGCTGTGCTTGTTTCTGCGAAGACCTAAGGCCGCGTACGTTCAATGTGGCAAATATAAGTCGCTCAGACTGCGTCATGGTGACTACCTTCCAATGCGCTTATCGTCCCACTTAATCAGTCTCAAGAGTTTGCGCTGAGGCTTCCCGTGAGCCCCCACCAGGCCTCCTAGATCGGGATCGGTGACACTTCCCCTTTGGCATGGACTTTCAGTGACGGCGTGACTCCCTAGTTACTGACCCTGGGTCGCTCCCTTTGCTTGAATCCAAGCTGGACGATACGCGACGTTTCAGTATTGCTGCATCCGTAGAGATCTGTATATCATCTTCCGACACTGCACCATGATGAAAAAGCTGCTGCGGAGCTGCAGCGCAAGCAGGTGATGAACTTTCTGCGGCATCCAGCCCAGAGTCTCTATCTTGTACTGGTGGTTCTTCGGCATCTTTATGGGTCAGCGCAACAGCACTCTTCATAGGAACTCCTACTTGTGCTAGGGGTTGTGCGGAGTCATTTTGGTTATGCTGCTTGCATGATTTACTTGGCTCTTTCCACGCAGAAGTTTCAACTGTGTCAACAGCGAGTGACTTTCTTTCCTCTTCTGGATTCCTTGTGGTAGAGCCTGCAGCATATGACATTGACGGAGTGTCTCCCGTTGCGTCCAAAACCTCGGTGGCATCCATAATATGCTCTTGTAGGTTATCAGCTGGCTCTTTTGTGTGCTGTCGCAGCTTGGTGGCGTATGTCATAACACAATCTTCGGCCGAATGACCGAAGCATCGACAGTTGTCACAGCGAAGGGTCCTGCAGTTTCGACGGATGTGTCCAACCTTACTGCACCGAAGGCAAAGTAATGGGCGGCCAGGTATCAGAACGAGGCTTTGCACTCCGCAGACAACAAGAATATGAGGAATATCCGCAATGCGAACTCCTTCAGCAAGGAACAAAACAACATCCCTATTAATAATTAAGCGTCCGCATTTGTTCCATGTCCGCTACTTTCCAGCTTTCTTGTGATAATGTCTTGACCTTTCCAAAAGCTTGCAGTGCCTCGCACACATAGACGTCCTCCAAGCGCTCAGGAAACCACATAAGCTTCAACTTCACTTCCGTGGGCTCCGGGTCTATAACGAGGCATCGACGACTTTTTACGAAAAATTCGCCTCTTGTGACCAACTTTGTTTTCGTCAGCGTTGACTTGCATGTGACCCTCCAAACATGAGACATTTGAAATTGACCTCATTTGAAATTGACCTATGGAGCTTTTTTCCTTCAAGTCAATGATGTCCCGAAGAGCATCTCTAAAATCTTGAACCCGGTACGGGCGACCAGTTAAGTCCGCATGTAGAAAAACAGAGTCCACAACAAGCTTACCGGTGGGAAGGCGAGGAAGTACAACACGGCAGTCATTGCCGCTGGCTGAAGCCTGAGCAGCACCTCGGCACATGGCTGATAAGTCCTTCGAAGCGGAGAACATGAAACACGCGTCCGGTCAGAACGTCGTCTTCGAAGCCATACGCTCCGAACGGTGAGAGTTGGTTTAAGATATATATACAAATTATCTGTTTACACGCTATGTGTTGGCTTATTTTCGTTCGATATGCGATCATATCTATTCTTGTGTGCATATGTTTTGTGATTGTATATACGTCACATGCTTTTCGCATGTCTTTCAACTATAGATTCCCGCCCCCACGCGGATGAAAACAAGTATTTTTACGCCCACACACAAGCTTGACCAGTTCAAGGTTGTTTTCCGGGGCTCTCTTGCGATTGAGTCGGCCACCACAGGAAATTCGAGTGATACGCCATTATTTCCTGCATCCAGCTGTATTCCACTTAGTAGCTCTCTCGCTCAATGACAAATCGAGCGCGGGGCGCGACGCTAATGCGCGCAACCATGCCTCGCGTAGTGGCGACATCAGCTGATTGCGCCGGCCGGCTTGCTTCGATTTGCTTCAGATCAAAGAAAGGTCATGCCTTGAAAGATCGCGTACTGCACTATGTCAAAACGTTACTGTTTTGTAGTCATCCTATGATTCATTGAGAATTGACAACTCTTATATGACTACTATAGAACTTCGCGTCGGCGACAGGCACTGATCGTAAAACCACACTACGTATGTCGTAGAAGCAGTAGGAGGCTGGCGTCTGCTAGAACAAAAAAGAAAACAAAAGAAAGACCTGCGAAAATATTCATATTTTGTAACTTGTTTCTTGAATAACCGTTTATCACCTTTAAAGTTATTTTGCCAGATAGCATAGATTTTTTTAGTTTATTGCAGTGACAGATGTCTTTTTTATTTTCCTCACACAGATATTCAAGCCAAATCCATCCACAGCTAAGCCACATGTTGCTTGTCTTCTTTGTTTCCGTGGGCATGCCGTTTCGGTGCGTCTCTTATGTGTTCGCGCTGCTACACACGAGAGCACGAGATGTTAAATTTACGCAAGGAAGCACCGTTCCTTGTTCGTGCGATGTGCAAAGATTGCGCGCTATTCCCGCGGTTTTCCGAGTACGCATCAAGTGCGAGTCGTCCAAGGAATCGGCAGGTTGTGCGGGCGCTCGAAGGACTCCGAGGTGACGCCTGACGCCTGTGGTCGCTTCCCTCAGGACAGTGTGAAAGAAACTAAAGGTGAGGGGGACACTTTTTTATGTAGACCAAGTATGCCACTCATTGCAAGTGTGTGTTGCCGCACTCGAACGAGGCGTCGTGAAACGGCAGCCTTACGCGCCTTTGCGAGTGCGGATTACCGATTCGCTTTGACAACGCTAACGCCAGCAGAGCCAAGGAGCATCGGCGCGGCCTTACTGGAGCTAATTCGCAACAACTGCGGCTACATGCACGTGTATGATGATCGATTTTTTCATATGTGCAATGTAGTGAGGAGGGCACACACGGCGCTTGCTACCTTGTTGATTAAACGAAGCCTGCAGTGCCATTTGATGCAAAGCAGCATTTTGTTCACGTTCGCGGGCGATACAATTTGTAACTTTGCTCGATTCACCTAGCCAACCGCCTAAGTGGGTTGATAAGCACACGTTCACGGTAGAGCGTTATTATGCCCCTAAACAGTGGCGTATGCTTGTTAAAAGATATAATGTGTGTGCCTAGTGTAGAAAGAGAGGTGTTCGCGCAATCTGTATGCGTACCTGCAAGACGCCTTTGCTTGTAACTAATAATGTACCCGCCAACACCTACATTGTACGTCTGACTTTGAAGAAAACTTGCATGCACAATGTGAGACTTCGTAATCTGCCAGAGTTGCTTTTTATAAAATAATACATTGCCAGCATGATCAAAATATGTTTCGCTGCTGTGTGGCAAGGGTGCGGTTATCACGCAGGTGTATTTGCTGATGCAAGCACTTATAGTTTTGATGCGTTAATATTTCTCATCTAACTCATCAGGTGTTTGGCTGTTTCAGCAGAAACAAGGCAAAGAGAGAAGGAAGACGGGTAATGACAGGACCAGTGCCGACTTTTGTTTGCAGGGGAATACCTATGTTGGTGTACTTATTGTGACAGCCTTTCTGTGTTGCTTTTTTACCCAATTTATGCAACAACACAGTTGTCAGCAATATGAGAGAGAACACTGAAATTAGCTTTTAAAGATAATGGTGACTAAATGCCTAGTAATTCACAGCACAAAGTCAAAACAAAAGACATCAGTATGGTCATTGTGGGACGAGTACAGTCTGTCATCTAAAAATGTATTGTGCAAAATGTTGCCTAAGTAAGAAACCTCTCTATGTTTGCAAACAGTGTGACGTCACTTCGAGCACTGTGCCAGCCATTCCCTTCATCGGTGCAAGGACTGGTTGGTAAGGAAGTTGTTGGTGACGTTCCTGATAGACCACTGAGATGTATGCGATTCTAAACCTGTAGCCTAATATATACGTAATCTTTTGCGCAGTTACATCGCTGCAGCTGACACCTACAACTTATTTGCATATTTACATTGCTCCCTTAGGACCTCGCACACAAACTTGTAGTGTGCATTGTCACTTCATGAATATCGAGCGGTAAAGGTACTGAGTATATGTGAAACAAGGATATCTGCTTATTACATGAAGACATAAGAGGCCTTCGATAAAACGAGTAATACCTTTATTGGGCTTGCGTACTCGTCGGGGCGATTCATACATGCAGCTTCAGCAAATGGTATCTTCTAGCCCGGTGACCATGCAATTTTTTTCTGCACACAGCGCAAACACCAAGATGTACCCACTCGCAGATGGTCGCGTCAGGTGCATATTTACCTTGACTAAAGTGTCGAATCAAGTTTTTTCATCGACCGGTCCCTGCCATGAGTGCTAACGTCTTCGCAAACAAGACACATTGTTATTGACACTGCAAACACCACACACAATATTCGCAGTTGAACCGATATTCTCAATACCTTTCAATGCACACTAACAATGCACACTACATGCCGCAATCAACAGTGCACATTTTTGAAGACTATGCCGCTGTTCCTCGCACAGGCCACCACGTGTGTTCACTTCTTCAAGATAAACAGACAGCGTGGCAAATATTTTACCACACAGTTTACCACACAGCTAGATGTTTGCTGACACATACTACAGCTAATGTCGACATTGTAACGTGAAGTGTAAGCTTTGAAAAATTAAAACTTGCTCCAAACACCGCACGACTGTACCGGGCTGAGCCACCAGTGGGAGTGTTATCCAGCCACACCTTTTACATGTGTCAGTGACATCATGCTGTGACGTACCTCGGTAGGGGCCTATCGCTGCATACTTTATGTGAATGAGGGTCCTGTTAGTGAAAGCAGGCATTGTTGATTTCGTAACTTGTTCATTCCCAACTGGACCTTCATTTGCACGAGTTGTCTGACTGATATTCAGGCGAACTTTTGTGCAATAAGTTATACAGTTGGCAGTCTGTGCTTGCTCCATACTGTTGTTACTGGTGTTTCTTGTTGTTACTTTGCACTGCTCATTACTGCTCACCTACAGAAACTAGCCTATCTTGCCGCTGTTTTGGACAAGATGCAGCTGGCAAGTGCGATAGTGTTCATAACTCTAAATTCTCAAGCAAAAATTATCGTTTCATATTCAGTGAGTTGCATTCATATCAGTACATTATAAGAAATCATTGATTAAACATTAATCCGTGTTCCTTCACATAATGCTCACAACTTATATATCAAATTGAATGGTGTTTATAAAAAACATGGGTTTTAGCTTAACTTCATGCTCTTTTCTCGAACAGCTGACAAAATGCTATTGCATGCTCACTTGCCATGAATTGGACTGTGTTTGAAATACATTGCGATTCTTCACCGGACTGCCAGTACACTTCACATTGGGGGAACATTCATTAACCATGCATTGATTAATTAAGAACGGAAGAAAGAAGCGGCAGGCCGGGATACTTGATATTGGCATCCGTTTCGCTACCCAGCGCATTATCATGCAAACTTCCTATAGAGTGGTTATGCGTCTTGCATGTGTGTCTGTAAACCAAAAACATTGAGTAGAACTATATTTATCTTACAAATGGTAGCAGGACTGTGGAGGCTGTAGGGCTGCTTAGGAATGGTGGAATCCCTGGACATGTGTTCAACCTTGCTGCATCAGCTTCTTGGTGTTTTCACGGCATCTTTACAGATGTGTTGGTTGAGTAAAGCAAGCAGGTTTCAACACAAGGAAAAGTATAATATGGCAGCACCTCTTGTGCGTGCCTTACATCTCAAGTATATCAAATATTTATCTTGCACCTTGTGGCCTGTAATTTTTAAAGAGACACTTGTTTTTGCTTTATATTTGAGTCTTGATGCTTCGACAGCAATGTATTTGTGTTTGACAGCAAGTGTTCTTGAACAAATAACTGATCTCAATAATGACAAAACACCCTTCATACTTGGTCCTTAGCATAAGCTAGCACATATTTGTAGGAGATTCAGTTATTCATTTTTTGCTGGGATGATAATGGGCAAGTAGCAAAGGCAAGTTCAGATTGGAGTGGTCGGTGACGTCTGTTTAGGCTCTGCCATATTGCTTTGCAACCAGAGTTACTTGTGGCCACATATACAATGAAGCCACATGACGTGCATTCTAAATGAGATTACCATATCACATTTCGCTGCATCTCAATGTGTGCCTAACAAATGCAGATATAATTAGCTTGCCACTATAAAGGGATCCTAAACCAACACATGGTTGAAATTTAGTCGTGGTGTTGCAGCTGTATATGACTCTACAATGGATGCATAGCCGTGATAATTTGTCTATATGTTGTCGCAATAGTGATGTTACACACATTGTACGATACAAAAGAGGTCCTCGCTTATTTCGCTTTTTTTTTGCTATGCTTCTTTCTTGTCTCTTCTTGCCATGCGCTCCTCATCACTGTACAAGGAGCAAGAGTAGTGGGCACACAAACACGTATTTTAAAAAAAATGTTGTAATGTGAGCACTGAGAAGCTGAACACTTCCAAAAGGCTCAAAGAGGTAAAGGTATTGTTTCTAGCTACTTTTTGGGCCCCCATAGCTAGTTGTGCTGCTGCAGTTAAAAAATAAGTTAAATGTTAAAAATTAATTGGAGGTGGTTTGGCACCCATGATTGCAGTTACATACAGAACTAGGTTTCAATGCATAAGCAAAATCTGTTCACTCTGAATCAATCCTAATGATATCTGAAATTCAAGAAATATTCACAGAAAAGCTCAGGAAAAGGCTAAGTGGTTGCCCTTTGAACGTGAAAGAGATACCCTTCTTCTAAAAGGTCAGTAGACAATCTAGTAGTCTCGATATTACATGCACTCTAAAATATTCTGGTGTGGTGCTTTTCATGCATGTTATAATGACAGGGGTTTTTAATAGAACTGTTGTCACTTTGCCCTGTGTTGCTGAAATTGTTCACATAGTTACAATACATGAATCACTTTATGCCTTTTGATTTTATGCAAATGGTTTGCTTACCCAGTCGGTTTACCTTGATTTGGATAAAAACATAAATGCTCTAAACTTTTTTTTATTATACAGCAGGTTTATTTTTAATATACGCGACCATTGATGTGAACGCAGTTGGTGGCGTGCTTGATTAATCCTTCACTATCACCACTCTAACTACACCTGCTACAGTGCATAGTGTGACAAAAGTAATGGTACTTAACATTACTGGCAGCATACACTTTTATGTCTCAAAATGTGTTAAAAAGCCTGGTAAAAATGTGTGTACGTTTTTTTTTCGCTCCAACTAAATACTTCTGGTCTACTCAAAGTAGCTTCCGCTCTTTTAAGGTCCTCAAACTATTAGGTGTTCAAAAGAAGTATCAATGCCATATGCTTTCTTTGTCAGCCTACTCACCACCCTAATAATGAGAATTACCCAACAACATTATTCAGTAAAATATAGGGATGTTATAAAAGGTAATGCCAATTCAATTGTCAAAAAACGTTGCCAAGTTACGTTTTTGTTCACTTTTCTTTTCACAATTTTGTTAAAGTTACTTTTGATAACATTCCCTATAGTTTGTTTGGCATCATTTTCTGCTAGTTCTCATTATAATGTGTTCAACAAAGACAACAAACCCTTAAATTGATAGTTCTTTCCTTTACTCATGAACCTGAAAAAATGAATCTCAGTAATCTTAGCGGTGTGTGACTTGTTTTTTTTTTTGATCAGTTGTGCTTAGTGTTCAAGTACATGCATTTAGGTGGGAGGGCAAACGATTGCCACCTCCAGTGACTAGAAGATTTTCTGAGAACTAACAGATGCATAATGCTGCCAAAGAAGTATAGGGATATTTGAAATAATCGTAATGTAATTGTCAAGAAAGAAAAGTGGAAGAAAAGATAACTTGCCATGGCGAGGGACTGAACCTACCACCTACGAATAAAGCGTGCGGTGCTCTACCAACTGTGCTACGTACCACAGCAGCTATTGCCCCTTCCGCTTGGCAAGGTATATATGTGTACCTAATCGTCGGAGAGACAGTCAGCCCCGCTTGTTGCCATCATGGCTAGTTTGGGTCACTTTTTTTTTCTTTTGGCATCACGTAGCATGTGATGTTATTACAAGCTGGCGGCCTGACTAACGCTCCTGTGCCTAAGGCACATATATATATCCCATAAGTGGACGGGTAGATAACTGTCATAGTTAGTAGTAGGGCATCAGATGCATTATTCAAAGGTTTCCAGATTCGGTTATCACACACGACAAGTTACCTTTTCTTCCACATTACTTTCTTCTCAATTACATTACAAATACTTCCATCAATATCCCTAGTACTTTTTCTGGCAGCATTGTCAGTTCTCAATCATGTCGTTTCTAACAAAGAAAAACGAGTCCTTCTTTCCTTCATTCGTAGTGAGGAACTTGTTATGGCAGGCTTGGTGTCATGAGGTTGTATACGAGGGATAATTGGTCAGCTGTTAACTCATGTAATAATAGCGCGTGCTGCGTGCCGCCAGTAGGCAAAAAAAAGGTGTCCCACATTCGCCACAATGGTAACAGGCAGCGCTGACTGACTCCTCCATAATTAATTGCACATATATACCGTACAAAGTGGAAGGGGGATAGCCGCCATGGTAGCTCAGTTGATAGAGCATCGGACGCGATATTCGAAGGTCGCAGGCTCGGTCCCTGTCCAGGGCAGGTTATCTTTTTCCTTCTATTTTTCTTTCTTCACAATTACAACACTTCTATTCTTATTGAAGATTGTCTAGTGTTTGCTAAAAAAGGTATCTTATAATCTGAAGAGGCAAACAGAATGTGCCAGTGTACGAGTTAGCTCTTGTAGTGATTACAAGTAAGATATGTTTTGAAGAATAAATACTTCTGCCACTTGCCTAAAGAATGGCTATGGACACGGTGCTGGATGCACTTTGTTATTTTGAATCGAGATATCTTGAATTCTATTTTTAGAAATTACATGGGCTACACATGACGGTACCACACACTTTAATGCCACAAAGAAGATGCAGCGAGCAATGTTATAAATGCGACATTGCATATGGATAAGGTGAAAACTGCACCCTCAACGAGAATGTACAGGGAGCAAAGGGTGCAGAAGTCATTCCTTCTGCCCGTCCTATTCAAGTGCGAGCTGTTTTCACCTCGTTCGAACCAACTAACTAGATTGACATGTGTTGTTATAGTGCATAAGGATGCTCCACGGGAAACTAGGTTTGTCTCAAAGTCTGCGTGTGTCTTTCAACGTATAAGGTGCCCGGTTTAAGAGTTCATGCAGACCAGATTGTGTAAAACAGGACACCCATTTAACATAATAAAATGGTTTAAAGCATAAAGCAGTTAATAGGACCGAATATCAATTTTTATAGTAGCTGTTTCTTTCTGCAATAGAAAGCTTACTGGTCTCAGCGTATAATCATGCAGTGAAAGAAGAGAATTTTCGGGACTTGTTTCTTTTTTTTGACATGGCTTTCATGAGTACACTTAATGGTAACACAGAAAGTGCTGGAAACATTTTAAGAATTTTCGGGTTTCTGACTGCTATGAAGTGTCACACAACACATGCTGCAAACAGAAGGAGGTCAGCATAAGAGCTTTACATGTTTGTGCGTTGCAGTTTGCTGCGAAAGCTTGCAATTCACGTGCGTGTGAAATGCACATATTTTGCACTGTTTGCCACGATGGCAGTGCTGCTTTTTGAGGGTTGACTCCTCTGCATAGGCAGTACAGAATAATGTTGGCACAGGTAATATGGATATATGCTGTAACTTTGACCACTAATCTTTTTGCATGTTAAAGCATCAAACTATTAGCAGTAAACATACAGGCTGCATGACACACTGATTTTTAGGCTTTTTAAGTGCAATTTTAAAAGGAAATGCCAGTCAAGTTTTAAAAAGAATGCAGTTCAATTCACGGATTTTCATTTCCACCTCTAATCACACATTCTGACGACTTGTCAGTTTCTTCAATGAAGAAATCCTAATCAAAACTTTTAGCTGAATGGGTTGGTAATGATGTTGAATTTTGTGCATTGCTCATGAGTAGAATGATAGATTTGTGCCCTACCCTTCAGTACTGCCTGAAAGTGATCAGGTAATCTTTGCATATTTTAGTGTCGTTGCACGATCAGTGTCAGCTTAAGCTATGCCATGAAAGCGGCCCGCAGCGTCCAGCTAATGTTGTTTTCGTTGTAACTGTAGTTGTGGTTGTGCTGAATGACGTTTATTTATATACACTACATAACAAACTTGCTCCTTTAGAGTGAAGTGCATCTTCGGATCGATTGTAAATGTTTGCATATGCGAGGCCTTAAGTTTTATAAAAAATTCCTCAGTATGCCACGAGGAATTGTGTGTTCTGCAAAAATCTGTATATCATTATATACAACTCTTAAAGCCTCGTCTACAACTTTGTGCAGGTTGACCTTGAGCGGAAAACGAGGAGCGGCAGCAGCCCCCAGAAGAAAGCAAGCACCCTCCAAGCTCCCCGAAGCTCTCTTCGACAGGAACAGCAAGGTCACTGTGTGGCATTGAAAACCATTGCAAGGAGTGCTTTATCAGTACACTATGCTGCTATTTCATCGCGGAAGACGAAGTTGACTACTCCAGAGGAACTTCACGCTTTGTATTGTGAGTGCTTCAGTGGTTTTGGTCTTGTCCAGCCAGCAGTCAATAAATCATGTGTCAAATTCAGTCGAGATGGCTAGAGGGAGTCGGGCAGGCATATTTGGACATTTGTCTAGCCAAGTAGTGCCAATTTTCGCACGGGTCCTTTTGGAGTTACTGCCACAAATGACAGAAGCTTCGTCACATCTGTAAATGTACAAATGTGTTGGGGAAGATTAGCTGCATTGGTTTTTTCTATAACTTATAGCTGCCAACATTCTTCATTGTACAGGAGTTTTGTTCCTCACTTATGGGTGTAAAGCCATCCACAGAAAAAATGCTACACGTCTACTTACAGAAGGCCCCAAGGCCCCACTTGTAGGTTTTTTCGGCTTGTAATCATAAGCACCTCATTTGGGTGAACATGAACAATTTAAACATGTACAGCGAAAAATTTGGGTAGCTGGTCGTTTTGTCATTATCTTGTTTCTCGCAATATTCTTAAGCATGTTGTGCATTACGTTGTCAATCTGGTTCATGTGCATAGAAGACATTACGCAGTTTCAGGCTACTTCAAGCACCATATTGTAGTATAAAAAGCCTGGAAGCAACCTATCAATAATTTTTTTAACACAGTTGCTTAATCTGATGCATGATATATCACTAAACTTTCGTGCGTATTCATCAATGTAAGCTCGTCTTAGTGTTATCCGAAATGAAGATGCGAGTCGACAGATGGAAGGATCTAGTTGGTAATCAGGGTGAACAGTGGAAGTGCCTCAGACAGGCGGGCCGATGTTGCGATAGGAGAACCTATTTTTTAGAAGTCGCTGTGTCATCCTTGGCGTGTTAGTTTAAATAGGGTTAGTAATGACATCGTCCTTTGGTGTAGGCGTGTGTGCCTGTTGGAAATGTTTGTCTGAAAAAAAAAACCTATAACGGAGAAGAGTGCAGCCCTCGCTTCCTTTCAGGTTAGGTTGCGATGATACAAAGCGTTCTCCTGTCGGGGGTATGGGGGTAAGAGAAGCAAAAAATAAGGTAAAAGAAAGAAAAAAGAAGAAAGAAAGGAGGAGGTGCAAAGAAAAAGTAGTATGCTACACTGCTCCTACTTTGCAACCCCCTTTTATTTTTTTCCTGCTTTTCTTTTTTCACTTTTTTTTACATTTGCATTGACCCATGTAGTGCATGAATCAATGACACATGGCTTTGCTATAGCAAAGATGCCTATGTGATGTTGGATGGAACAGTGCATTGTACTTCATTCAGTTTAATTACAGGCTGATCAGTCTTGCAATATGTGCTTCCTGTCTATCACCACACATGAGCAAATGAAAAGTTTGCGCTTGGTTCTTAGTATATTAATATATAGCTTGTGTCTTGGACTACTCAAAATGAGTGTTATTTTGCTGCTATTTATTGTAATGAATTTATCCCACATGAAAATATGTTGCCTTGTGAACATGTCAAACCTGCCTTTGTTTTTATTTCCTATGCAGGCATTGTATGTAAGGATGGCAGTAACAGAGAGGTGATAGCTTGAGCTTCGGAAGATTAAATACTGGCAGTGAGGCAATCCCACATCGAACATTCCAGCCATTTTGCCAACCATCCTAAATGTGTTTTGAAAGAAAAAATATATTTTGCTCATTTACTGTATTGAAAACAGCAAAAGGCTAAAATATACCGCAGAGAACAAAATATTAGGCCACCATGGTGCCTTCTGGACTTCCCAGGATGTCGTCTGGGTGTTGTTTGTAAAAAAAAGTATTTCAAAGATACTGCCTATTCTACACCAAATTTGGTCTAGGTATTAAGTAAAGGTGATTGTGTTTTAGTACATGAAGCTCAGTAATATTAGTGACATTTTCTTTGCATCATCATAAGCAACAAAGCAGTTCTCTTTAAATGGCAAGTTATGTGATTACACTTTTTGTTTTAAAGAAGAAATAATTTTTGAAGTTTCCTAATGATGGCTGTTTTCGCATTTGATATACGACAGCTTCCGTTCCCAAGTTCCCCATGGCGCTCAATTGGGGACTTCAGCAATCATTTTCTTCATTTAAACAAAAATTGTAATGATAACACATGCCATATAACAAGAACTGTTTCTTTGCTTTCAACTTACACATAAAGGTAGTTTTCAATTATACAAACACACAGTGCAAATTGCATCTCAATGTGGACAAAAACGATTATATAGTGATATTTGTAATATGGACCTAACTTTAGTTTTTTTCGTGAAATATACCTTCTGTGGAATGAGTATTCATGGCTCGAATATTCATACAAAGTGCAGTATGGCCATACAAGAAATGCAAACAATAAACAGTTTGGCTGAATTCTTCAAAGCCTATGTTGCGAAAAAATTGCACTAATGTTACTCGGCTTCAAATACTTTAAAGCGGCACCTTTACTTGAAATAATCTCTTTTACGCGCAACCAAAACGTTTGCACTTTCCACTACACTATCAATAATTCTGCACTATCACAGGCATCATCCTATAAGTATCTTGGTGTCCATTTCACACCCAATCTCTCCTGGTCTTACCACATCACCACTATTAGCGCGAAAGCCTCCAAGTCCTTAGGATATCTACGCCGTAATTTACATAGCTGTCCCGCTCACGTCCGTCAACTAGCCGTATCAAATCTTTGTCCGTCCCCAGCTTGAATTTGCCGCTCCTATCTGGTCCCCTTATCACAACTACTTAATTAACATGCTTGAAGCTATTCAGAATAGGGCGGCCCATTTCATTTCACGCAATCATGACTATCACAGCAGCATAACGCAAATGAAAAACAATCTTTCTCTTCAACCCCTGAGCACTCGTCGCGACATTTCCATTCTTTGCCTCTTTCACAAATACGTGTACACCAACAGATCCCTCCCACTCCACCTCGATGTTCCTTCCATTACTTCACGTAGGTTGCATAATCACTTCAGTTTCAAGCGATTATACGGGGCAACTGATTCATTCAACTCATCTGCTCTTCATCGCGCCATACCTTTGTGGAATGATCTTCCAGATAACATCGCATCTGTATCAGACAATAATTCTTTCCGTCAGTTGCTGCTTACTCTCGTCTCACAATAGACTTGCCACTGTTCTGCACGTGTCGGATTTTGTGCCCGATTATGTTTGTTGCACACTGGAAATGTTTTCTGTATATGGGCATAGGTTTTGCGTTTTTTTGGTGCTTTTTTATTGTATGTTCTGCAACTTATAAACAAATAACGGCACGTCGTTGAGGTAAAGCCAGCTGGCTATCTTTGGTTGATGTCGCCTTCATATGCTATAATGACTGTATTCAGTTCCCACTGTCGTGTGTGCACTATGAAATCGCCTTTTCTTTTTTCTTATTATCGCCTGTTAACTTCTACTTATATTGCAATCCGCGTCATACTTTCATTGTGCTGATACGCTTTGTAACGCGTGAATTATTTTGTGTGATCTGTAAAACTTCACCAATTACCCCCCTTACTCAATGCCCTGTAAAGGGCCTGTAAGGATTTTTCAATAAATAAATAAATATGTAGATCAAACTTGATTTGGCAAGAAAAAGCGGTACTTTTAAATTTTTCTCACAAACAACACCTCCACAACATTCTGCGAAATGCTGAAGGTACCCACGTGACCACTACTTTTTTCTCTTCGAAATATTTCAACAAATAACTGTTTTCAAAAGAGTAAATTGCCATCATTTCTAAACTATACATCTGTGATGCTCGCCAGGCAGTATGGTTTGGATGTTTGGTGTAGAATGGCCAAGTGGGAAAAACAACAAATGTCTGAGCGTCCTTTGACGCTCGGGCAATTTCGAAAGCATTTTTTTGTTAGCAGCAATTCAATTAAGCCCTTCTCTTCATGCCTAGGCCCAGAAACAAAACACAAGTAACCAAAGTAGTCCTAAGAGTCATGCAGTCTCGCTGTTTCAAGGCTTCTGGAGCCTAATTTTGTGCAAGCTTCACCATTTTTTAAAAATTCAGATTCAGCCAACAGGTTTTGGAGGCACAGTGCATTTTCAGCTAAAATGTTTCACACCAGTTACTTAGATAAAAAGCGGCGAGTAGAGGTAAAAATACCATCTTGAAGGCATTGTAGGTAATAACAAAAAGGTCTGCTTTCTTTTTTTGTGTGGTGCTTTGCCTGAACGCTGTGCTTTTTGAGGTATAGTTGATTGTCTAGTGAACATAGGCCTTAAAGACTAACATTAGCCTTGTTGAGCTCAATTTCTTGGTTATAGTCATAGTAGCCATATTAAAAATTATGACTTGAAACTTGATTGTTTTTTGAAGGTTTTTTCTTGCATAATGACATTTCAAAGCCTTAGTCACTATTGTTATAAGAAAACGTGATGTCATAATAGGGTCACTTTTCATAGAGTTGTTCAGTTTTACCTCACCTTCTACATTCCTCATAGAGCAGTTATTTTCAATATCGGTATTTAAAATGGAATGAGCATGCTGTATGTAGTAAGGTGTAAGCACTTATAGATAGCGCATGCACCCAACTTTTCCGTTGGCAGTTTATTTCTGTTATTCTTGACTGATATGTGGGGTTTCACGTCCCAAAACCACTATATGATTATGAGAGACGCCGTAGTGGAGGGCTCTGGAAATGTTGACCACTTAGGGTTCTTTAACGTGCACCCAAATCTGAGCACACGTGCCTCCAGCATTTCTGCCTCCATCGGAAATGCAGCCGCTGCAGCCGGGATTTAATACCACGACCTGCTGGTCAGCTGCCGAATTTTTGTTACTCTTGCTCCCCTTTTTCTGTGCAGTTCAGTTATAGTAGTGTGGCTTTCACAGATTTTTAATGGCACCTGCCTGATCCTGCTTGCTTTCATGGTGATTTTAACCTTCATAAGTTGCATAGTTTTACGTCTCAAAATTGTTCAAGATGCCAATTTTGTGCACAAACTGTACAGTTTAAAGGCAGCAAATGTACATGTACGCACTATTAAATGTACATTGAAAGCTTTCACTGGCAGTTCCTAAAGTTTTAGTGTGCAGGAAGCATTTAAATCATAACTTTATAAGGACATATCAATAGATTATCTCTACCATTGGTAATCGTGACAACAACCTAGTTATTTTCACCGTGATAAGCATGCTGTTTTCTTTCATGTGGCAGAACTAATTTATACACTTCTTTCTTCTATTATTCACATATGCATAACATGAAGGATTGTGTGCCTTACATTTTCAGTTTCATTCTGTGTGTTTTATTTCTTGTGCATGTGAACTAAAGTGCTAAAATATGCCTCTGACATTATTTGTGCCAATTATTTACATTTTCAGGTGCCTATGAAGGACACATAAGTTCTATGGGAGTGACCTCCCAAATCTACAATGGCGCCGGAGCCTCAAGCAGCATTTCGCCGATCTCCACAAGGCGTTAAGGAGATAAACACAGCGCCACACTTTCACAAAGCTATGATTAATTGTTTATGTTTAAAGATTTCGTTCCCAAATTGCTGTTAAATTGTGTTTTGTGCCACCGTTCTGTGGCTTAGGTGGAGCTCGTAAAATTAGGGCACAGTCACCTCATTTGCGTACTATCAACACTGCAATGTCGCTATTCACAGCTGGAGCATACAGACAAATAAAAAATATATATTGATTGTAGCAGGGATGATGTGTATATTAATGCTTCATTATTGCAGGTTCTTTGAGTCTTGCATAGAACACTGCAATAATGTGTTGCAATGTAACCACCATTTATGATTGCTAGCATGTTAATTTAGTTGCTTTGTAACGTATTTTATTTAAAGCTGATTTTCCTTCCGTATAACGACAGTTGGAAAGATGCCGGTGATTTAATCACTCATCATGCATCTTTAAGAAATAGAGTGATTTCTACACAGTATTGCATGTACTCAAGATGTGGACGTCTATTCAATTTACACATTATATTGCTTTGAACTAGATTCGGACGGTCATTTCATTTCCGCATAATTAATACGCCTTTACTTATCTGCGGAGCTTTCCACATCCTGGGCTTTCCTTATCTGCGGAACTTTCCCTATCATTTGGCTTTCCGTAGTCCAATAATGGAGTATGTGCGGAGCCGCACATACGAAAATTTTCAGTAGGGTGTATTCATGGCTGTGCGGCCCAACGCTCGCTATACCTTTCTAAAACCAAGGAGGTTACACCCAGCGAGTATAACGTAGCAACCCTTTCTTGTCAGATCGTGCTCAATGTACATGCCAATAGCTGCTAATTGGGATCGCAGCGAGCGCGTTACTTAAGGCCGAATGCTCCTGTCTCTCATTCCCCCTTAGCAGCCATTAACATGTGCATTGGGCACTATCTTTTATTGTTCAACAATGCACAGAAAAAATCTCTCACCGGAAGCACCTTGGAGGTCAAAATCGTAAGGACCGCTATTTCGAGTATGTGCCACTGGTGGTTACGTACTACGAGGGACGCACAAGCCACGCCATAAGGAGCTACGCCCCTAAAACAAAAAGCGCCTTCCTGCGGCGGTGGTGTGGTGTGGTAAGATATCTGCTTCTCGAGAATGCGATCCCGATTTCGACTCCAGTAATGAGGGTGAGTTGCATGTTAATCTCACCGATGTAAGTGAATGTGATATTATCGTTCTTCTAATTACCTGTAGCCATAATATTCACCGCGGAATATGAGGCTTGCATGAACGCTGGAGACGCTATGCACTCTGGGTAGGCAGCCATTTTTTTGTCAGAGGTGGTCGGGGAGTGCAGGCATGATCGAGCGTGAGCCCGGCGAAAATTTACCTCCAAGGAGTGTCGTGCACGGTGTCAGCCTCAGTGGACGGCTACACCGCAACGCTGTGCCAGAAAGACCTCGAGTGGTAGGAAGAGACGAGAAGGAGAGAGCTCAGTGGACCCATTCGCACTTTGTGTAGGTAGCTGTACGTGCAAGCAACGTGGGCTCGTGGTAGCGCGCCGACAGTCCCAATATTCACGAACTTAACGTTCCGAGAACAATTTTGATTGGGCGGGAGCGGTTGGAAGTGAAGAAAGGCCTTCTTGGGCCCCAACTTTGTGGCGAGTGGCTGGGTGGGGGAGCCATAGGTGAAAAAGTCGCTGCCGATACCGTGATTGCCGTCATTAGAGTAAGACTTGTTACATTATTTTATTTTGCTGTAGATACTAATTGTTGTTCCTTGTCCCATATAGAAGAAATAAAGGCGAGAAGCCTGTGGTTGACTGCGTCACAGTGTTGTACGCATAGGTCACAAATGGAAGAATGTCATCTCAGTTTGATTGGTCGGAATTGACATACATGGCGAGCATGTCTTCCTAGCGTTCGGTTGAAGCGCTCAGTTAGACCGTTGGTCTGCGGGTGGTAGGCTGTAGAGGTGCGGTGCACCGTGCGGCACGCCTGAAGGAGTTGTACAACTTCGGATAAAAAGACACGCCCTCGATCACTTAGTAGTTCACGTGGTGCCCCGTGACGCAGTACGAAGCGTCGCAAAACGAAATTGGCTACGTCACGTGCACCTGCCGTAGGTAGTGGAGCTGTTTCACCATACCTCGTCAGATGGTCGACGGCGACAATGATCCATCGATTTCCAGTGGCAGTGTAAGGAAGGGGACCATATAGATCGATACCAATGCGGTCGAAAGGGCGCACCGGACACGGTAGAGGCTGTAATAATCCGGGTGAATGGGCAGCTGTCTTTCGTCGTTGGCATAATGAACAAGACCGAATGTATTTTCGTACAAAAGTGTACATACCACGCCAGTAGTAACGCTGGCGGATCCGCTGATATGTTTTTAACACACCAGCGTGAGCATGTTGTGGGTCGGCATGGAAATACGCACAGACATCAGATCGCATGTGGCGTGGTATAACCAAAAGCCATTTACGACCATCCGCGTGGTAGTTTCTGCGGTATAGTTGCGCGTCCCGTATCGCGAAATGTGTGGCTTGGCGGCGAAGAGCGCGTGGGTACGCAGACGTTGAAGAGTCGAAAAGAATGTTAAAGAGAGATGTTATTCCATGGGTCTTTCCGCTGTTCAGAGGACATGCTTGTGACGGAAATGGGAGCGATGGAGAAGTTGGTGTCCGAATGCAGGTCTGCGGTGGATCTCACTGGTGATCGTGAGAGGGCGTCCGCATCAGAGTGTTTTCGTCCTGAGCGGTAAACGACTCGAATGTCGAATTCTTGTAGACGAAGAGCCCGACGTCCAAGGCGACCTGAAGGATCTTTTAGCGACGCCAACCAACAAAGTGCGTGGTGATCGGTCACAACGTCGAAACTCTTTCCGTACAAGTAAGGACGAAACTTGCTTAACGCCCAAACGATTGCGAGGCATTCTTTTTCAGTTACGGAGTAGTTCATCTCCGCTTTTGTGAGTGCGCGGCTTGCGTATGCGACGACGTACTCTGGAATACCGGGCTTTCGTTGCGCGAGTACTGCTCCCAGATCAACACCACTGGCATCTGTGTGCACTTCAGTGGGGCACTTGGGTCGTAATGGCGTAGAATCGGTGGGGACGTAAGTAGGCGGCGCAGTGTAAGGAATGCTTCGTCGCATGCCGGGGTCCAGTTAGAAAGATTAGCTGGACCGTTCAGTAGTTGTGCAAGTGGGGCTATTATTGTTGCAAAGTTGTGGAGGAAACGACGAAAATACGAGCACAAGCCGATGAAGCTCCTAAGTTCTTTGGGTGAAGTCGGCTTCGGAAAGTCGGCTACGGCTCGAAGTTTGTCTGGGTCGGGGCAAATTCCATCCTTCGACACAAAGTGATCAAGTATAGTAAGTTGGAGAGCCCCAAAGCGGCACTTCTTTAGGTTAAGCTGGAGGTTTGCTTTGGTAAGACACGGAAGAATGGTGCGCAGACAGTCGACGTTTGTAGGAAAATCAAGAGAAAATGCTCTCCATCATTCGCTCAAACGTTGCAGGTGCATTGCACAGACCGAATGGCATAACCATGAATTCGTATAGGCCATCTGGCGTAACGAACGCTATTTTGGGACGGTCACACTTTGCCATCAGAACCTGCCAGCAACCTGAACGTAATTGCAGCGAAGAAAAGAATTCGGAACCTTGTAGGCAATGGATAGCGTCGTCGATGCGGGGAAGAGGGTATACATCTTTCCAAGTAATTTTGTTCAGTAGTTGGTAGTCGACACAAAATCTAGTCGAACCGTCCTTTTTCTTCACTAGCACGACAGGTGAAAACCAGGGGCTAGAAGATGGTTTGATGACACCGCGCTGAAGCATATCATCCACCTGGTCTGCAATTACACTTCGTTCCTTGGGTGATACGCGGTAGGGGCGTTGCCGCAAAGGAGGGTGCGTACCAGGGTGTAGATTGTGTGAGCGACGGTGTTAGTTTGAGTCAGTGCCTTTTGAGGAAGGTCAAATGAATCTCGGAATTCATGCAGAAGGGGTATTAGCTGGTCCCGTTGATCCGGAGGAACATCAACGTCGGAAGCAACAAGAAGCTTGCCCAGGTGAGTGCGCTCATTGTCGGTAGATGGCGGATCTGAAAACACACATAATTCTACCTGCGCGCGAGCGCAGTCAATTACGGCGTGGTGGCGTGACAAAAAATCCCATCCTAGTATCACGTCGTGGACACAAGTGGTCAACAGGAGAAACTCGATGTGGTACAGGACGTCCTGAATGTTTACTCTCGCCGTACATGCTGCGACTGATCGAAATGGTTGCGCATTCGCGGTATTCAGCAAAACGTCGGAAGGCGGCGTCGTTACTTTTCGTATCGAACGGCAGAGTTTCTGACTCATCACAGATACGGCGGCACCCGTATCAACAAGCGCAAGAGTTCGTAGACCTTCAACAAACACTTCCAGAACGTTTGTGGGGGACGGGCGAAGACTTGTACAATGCGACAAATTCGCAGCTCGTGCCTCTGGAGCTGGGTAACTCAACCTGGAACTCCGCAACAGGACACTACCTGCCATCCCAGACATGGCTGAAGAAAATACCCAGCACCTCCACCACTCTGAAATGGGGTTTATTGGCGCAAGTAGTACTTGCATAGCAGGTCTATTGATGCGGAAAGCGGGCGGCAGCAACCGACGCAGGAAACACACGCTCGGGGGAACAGCTCGCGCTCGGCTTCTCTTGCTAAAGGCGTGACCCACTGCGGCACATATTCTTCTTCCTCTCTACACAGGTTAAGCAATCTCAGTGCGGGAACAAGCACCCCGCCGAACATCTTGTTTATGGGCAAGAGTAATGGCGAGGTTCTGCTGCGCACTTCACATGCATGGCTGGGAACGGCGAAGGCTACTCCCATCTGACTGCGCTGTTATTCTGCGTGAAATACGGCATACGTGCACGAGAAGAGCGCTGCTCAATTTAGCACTTCTTCAGTGACGACAATCACAGAGCACACGGAAACACTCAGGCATTCGTCACAAAGTTGTGACACTCGAAGGCGTTTCTCAGCTTTGAATGTTCCCGGGCAATTAAACCCGTTCTCGGTACGAGATATTCGTGAGTATCGTAGCTGTCGACGCGCGGCCAAAAGTCCAAGTCCCTTACGCAGTCGCCCTACAAAGAGTGATTAGATCAACTTAGCAAGTTCTTGTCTCTTATTCGTTCCGCTCGAGCACTTTCTAGCACAGCCTTGCGGTGTAGTCTTCCGATGAGGCTGACAGTGTGCACGACACTCTTTGAAGTTAAATTTGCCTTGCGCTCGCCCCCGATCACGCCTGGGAGCAAGGCTATCGCTCCTAAACACGACTGCACTGCTGCATTCCCCAGCCACATGTGACAAAAAAGTGGCTTGCTTCCCAGAGTGCATAGCGAAGCCGCCAATCACGCAAGTTTCATATAGACATCAGACTGCAGTTTCGCGGACACGCAGCACCACATGTCGACAAAGTTTTGACCATGGGCAAATTACGACTCCCTTAGTCAGTTGGCTGCGCAACCAGGTGCAACTAGTGCGTACTAACGAAGAATTGAGTGGAATATTAGGTATGTTTGCGCATTTAACACGCAGAAAAAGAGTTACGATTGTATTCCCGCTAGTCGGGCGCGTGACTGAACCGCCATGAAGTGTTTGCTGGTTCATCAGCTGGAACTACAGCGAAAACACTGAGCAGGTGTGACAGCTCCACGGTCTATGAAAAAAGATCTCAGTCGACGTTACAATTGCGTTGTTAATTGGCAAAGACGTAAAGGGTTTCAATTTTAATAACTTCCGCAGCATTCGCGGAGCAGAACGGCGCGGGTGCTGAATACGGGCCTTCACGATCGTGTTGGGTAAGCGAACTACTCTCGTTCTCTACAGCTGGTCGCTTGAGAAAGTGTGATAATGTAGGTCTCCTGTTATAATTTTGAGTTGCCTGGACGGACAACTATGGTAACTTTGATTATTAAGCTTAAGAGAGCATCTCATCACGGTTCATGACGTGCAACAGTAGACAGGTGACGCGTGCGATAAACATCGCCTCGACCACCGACAATATGAAGTTGTCGGCACCCCACAGCATCGCGCTCGTAGAACTTTGAAGGCTCTAAGTTACGGCTTGAACTAGAAAACCGCGAAAACCGCCGTCAAAACTCGCAATAACAAAATCGCCGGGGAAACCGAAAAATTTCGTTTTCGTGAGAATTTTGTTGCTGCGAGTATGAGACATAAAAACAGTGATACGGCCAGCCGAACAAAAATTTATTGCCAGAAGTCGGTCGGTCAACTTACTTTGCCGACAATTGCCATGCAACAAATTCAAAGCTCTCCCTTCTTACTGGAAAAAATGGTCCAATGCTACGTCGTCGTCATGTGCACCGAAGAAGGAGCGAAGGTGTCCAGCGCATCCAAAACAACCCGCAGGTTGGGTTTCTCCGCATGCGTCTCTTCTTGGTTCTCGGTGTCGTCAGCTTCGCGCATGCTTTCGGTGATGGCCTCGTCGGTCACTTCCTCGTACGCGACTACGTCGTCAGTCGGTGCGAACGAACACATCAACGGTGAGTTCATCTGGGATGTCGATGTCGATGGTGTTTGTATTGCTTCGGCGTATTGAGTTCGTCCAATGGCACCATCTGCACTCCAGCATGATCATTTGTCATTGCCCGCTGCAGTGTGGCCATGCATATTGCCGGACACAGACCCCATCGCCGATCGGCGATGGGGTCTGTGGTAAACGGAAATGGCGGTACTCACGCTAGTGTGGCAGAAGCAGACCTTCACAAATTTTGAGTGCGCATAATACGCATACAAGATTATTTTTGACAGTTAACCTTTGGCGGGAGGGTAAAATATGCCCGCACTATGGTAAAAAAATTGATAACGCGGGATCGCTGTTCAAAAACCTTTTGTTGCTGCGAGATACGTGATACATGGGCTTCTATGAACGTTAGCCGGGGATCCGGAAATATTTCGTCGCCGCAGGGATTTCATATTCGTTGGTTTCGTTATTGTGGGTTACTGCGGACAGCTCTCTTTGCAATACCCATTTATGGCCGGCGTGGGAATGAGCGCGCCGGTAGTGGTGGTTTTCGCAGCGAAGCCTGTGCAGAGCCTGATGTCTACTTGCGGGAAAACGCTCCGGAAAGCATAAAATAGTACTTTTTTACGCGTCATGGGCCGGGCTGCCTACGAAAGTGAACAGATTCAAAAATCTGACTTCGTGGCTGTAACAGAAACTTGGCTAACGGAGGATGTTGCAGATACGGATGTTTTTCCCATTTCATTTCATGTACTGCGTTATGACAGACTAGCCCGAGGCGGAGGCGTTGCTTTACCGATTAAGAAAACTCTTCGGTACGAATTATTGTCGCCCATTAAAGACTGTGAGAACGTGTGGTGCAAATTATTTATGGGAGAAATCACGTTACTTATAGGGGTTCTCTATAGGCCCCCCGGAACTTCAGTTGATATTTTTGAGAAATTGGATGACTACTTGCTAACAATGACAAACAAACGAAGCAGAGTAATGATCACAGGCGATTTTAATTAACCAGGTGTTGACTGGAATGCACGAGTTGCTGGGCCGCTTAACAGGCCTCTTGCAGAAAATCTGCTTGACATCATGATCAAGTACGATTTGGTTCAGGTAGTTGACAAGCCCACTCGAGTTCAAGGACAAACCGAGACATTGTTGGACTTACTATTTTTGTCACAGGAAGTGTTTGATTATGAAATACGTATCGAGGATGGAATCTCGGATCATAAGGTGGTTGCAGCAACTCTTAAACCAAATAAAAAATTAGAAAAAATAACCAGAGTAAAGGTGTACAATTTTCAGGCCGCAGATGATACCTCAATTCTTGATTACTTAGAAATGGCTTTTGACGCTATCCCGCCTACAGATGATGTAAATGACCTCTGGGAATACTTTAAAAAGGTAGTAAACGACTGTTTGTCACGTTTTATTCCCCAAAGAGAAAAGAGAACTGCAAAAGCTAACCCATGGATTACCAGAAGTATCATTCACCTAAAACGGCAACTATGTCGCGCCCGTCAGAAAATACGAAGAAACTCGTCTGTTATTGCTCACATTAGTGCTCAGGTACGAAGAGAAGTCAAGCAATCTAAAAGTAATTTTCTAACTAATATATTGCATGAATACATATCTAACTCTCCCCAGAAATTTTGGCGGTACCTGTCTAGTTCGCAGTCTGAAATAACTGGGCTTTCTATTGACGGGACCTCCTATAGCGAACCGATTCAGATTGCCGAAGCACTCAATTATTACTTCAGTGCTGTTTTTTCTCCAAGTATTGATCATTCAAAAAAGGCTGTACGTTCGATGATACTAGTTCCAATCTTCTTACCGTATCTAAAGAGGGCGTAATGGCATTACTGCTTGAATTGGATCATAAAAAATCACCTGGTTCGGATATGATTCCCAACGAATTTTTGAGGCGCTACTCTGATTGGGTTTCTAGTTTCTTAGTTAAAATTTTAAATTTATCTTTGTGTACTGCCACTGTTCCGATTGATTGGTTATTAGCAAGAGTTGCGCCCATTTTCAAAGCTGGTGACCGCCTTAATGTTTGTAATTAACGTCCAATTTCTATCACATGCACGGCGTGCAAAGTAATAGAACATATATTTTCAAAATATATATTTAAATATATAGAAAACAATAATCTGCTTTATAATAGGCAACACGGTTTTAGGAAAGGCCTTTCAACCGTCACTCAGCTTTTTGAATCTGTTCATGCTTTCGCTACAGCGATAAACTCAAAAGAACAAGTCGATGTCATAGCAATTGATTTCTCTATGGCCTTCGATAGAGTATGTCACCAGAAACGTATTCAAAAAATGTTAATACTGGGTATTGATCCCGCAATTGTAAGATGGGTTGAAGCGTACTTGCGCAATAGGTTGCAGTTTGTTGAAATAAGTGGCGCACGTTCTTCTCTTTTACGCGTAGCCTCTGGTGTGCCACAAGGCTCCGTGTTGGGACCTCTACTCTTTTTAATTTATGTGAATGATATTGCAACGGTTGTGCCTCCTTTTGTTGATGTAAGGTTATATGCAGATGATTGTCTCTTGTTTTGTCATGTGAAAAGTGTTTCTGATCAAATGCTCCTCAATGATGCTCTTCGATGTATTGACAACTGGTGTGAAAAATGGGACATGAAAATTAATTTTGATGAAACTGTTTGCATGACAATTTCATATAAAAAATCCCTCCTTAACTATAAATACACAATAAACAATAGAGAAATTAAGAGTTCTAATGAGTTTAAATACTTAGGTGTTACTATACCCAGCAGTTTAATGTAGGACAATCATATTGACAACATTACAGGACTGGCGAAGCGAAAGCTGGGCTTTTCTGAGAAGGAAACTCCGTAATGCAACGCCCTTCAGTTAAATTGTTGGCGTATAAGACTATTGTTAGATCAACGCTGGAGTACGCAGCTATCATCTGAGATCCGCATACTAAAACTGAAATTAACAAACTTGAACGAGTACAAAGATTGGCCGCGAGGTTTATTTATTCAAATTACATGAGAACACAGTCTGTATCACATTTGCTTGCTAGGGCTGACCTTCAATCGTTAGCTACACGTAGAAAAATAGCTCGCTTAAAATTTATTTATGAACTGTATCATAAGAACTACAAGCTGGATCCCAGTGTATACCTGCGCCCCCCAGGACGAGTGTCGGCTCGTACCAATCACTCATTTTCTGTCCAAGCTTATGTACCGCGGGTGGATGTATTTAAGTTTTCGTTTCTGGTGTGATCTATTGTTGACTGAAATGCGCTTCCTCCCGAGGTACTTACAGGATGTAGATCCTCACAGGATTTTCAACGACGACTGGACTTGTTTTTTGCCTAACATTGTTGTGTATTGTTCACCTGTTCACCTCCCACCCCTGCTACAGCCCGCAAGGGCTAGCAGTATTGTAAATAAATGAATAATAAAAAGTGCCACACGTAACCACAAGCCGTACCTAGCCAGGAAACATTGATTTATAATCCCGGCTAATCCGTGTCCTGGCTATTCCTGAAGGACATTTTGAATAGGGCTGCTTCCTCCAGGACAGGGCTACGGAGCTGCGTAACAAGCTGACTAGAAGCGGCTATGATTTCACTTGATTTGTTGCTTTCTTGCATGCACTCTAGCTAAAATTTGACTAAGAGTGTTCTGTGTGCGTTCTGCAAGCTGGGCACGAAAATAAGGCATCCAAAAGTTATTTAATGAATGTGAAGCATTTCTCGACAAACTTCGGTGACTTTGAGCGTATCTATCTATCTATCTATCTATCTATCTATCTATCTATCTATCTATCTATCTATCTATCTATCTATCTATCTATCTATCTATCTATCTATCTATCTATCTATCTATCTATCTATCTATCTATCTATCTATCTATCTATCTATCTATCTACCTAGCAGCCCACAACTTTTCGCTGTCCTGGCCCTTTCTATAATAGTATTCGTACGAAAATTGGTATGGCATAACTTCACTGTATGACGACCATAAGTTACAAATCATAACACGAATATCGTGATATGCATGTCATGAATGTCATGATTTACATTTCATGGTCTTGCTGCTCTTGTGGTGGTTTCGTTCACATGATATATTGCAAAACTGGTGTGACAAGACATGGCTGCATGGCGAACTTAAGGGACAGAACCTGACGTGTATATCATATCATACATGTCTTGTAAGTCACGACTACCCGCCATGCTAATGGTGGGCTCATGGTCATTTTGCTAGCTTCACATATACCAACTTTGGTATACGGGAAGTGAATGGATGGCGAAGATATATGACTGGTGCTAACATGATAATCATGATATGCGTGCCATATAAGAACATGACAACATACCACACTCATGATGCGCTCGTGGCCGTTTTTCTAGCTTCACATATACCAAATATAGTATTACGTCACGCGAATGGACGTCGAAGGTAAATAGATGGATGGATAGATGGAAGGATGAACTTTAATTGGTTCTTTGGAACGCGTTTAGCACGTTGCGGCCGCTCCCACGTTGGAACAGAAAGACTAAGTCTCTCTGCTGCGTCGTGGGCCCGTTGGATCACCCATAACTGTTGTGCAAGTTTGGAGCTTGTTATAGTACCCTAAAATTCGGATGGCGTGATGACTTCCGCACAGCATAACGTTTGGCACCGCCAGTGCATATGTTCCAAGTTAGCTATAACATCGCAGAAGGAACATGTATTGCAGAAGGAAACATGTATTAGTTGACTGTATTTCGTCATAATTTTTGTTGAATAACCCTGAAGAATACTGAGTGTCAGAGCCTGAGCTCTGCTTAGTTTTCTATGTGGTGGAGGGTATTGTCTCCGCACCAGGTAAAAAGATTTTGTTAGTTCATTATACGAGATAGAAGGATCATGTATGGATAGCTATGTGGGCTGACTCGTTGAGATTGGGCGGGGCTCTGCTGAAGCGTCCCATGTGAGCTGTGAACCAATTGAGTGCGTGTGGCTCAGTGTCTTTGTGGCCCTGCCGTGGTGGTCTAGTGGCTAAGGTACTCGCCTTCTGACCCGCAGGTCGCGGCATCAAATCACGCTGCGGCGGCTGTATTTACGCGGAAATGATGTAGGCCCATGGGCTCAGATTTGTGTGCACGTAAAAGAATCCGAGGTGGTATAAATTTCCGGAGCCCTTCACTAGGTCGTCTTTCATATTAATATGGTGGTTTGGGGACGTTAAACCACACATATAAGTCAAATCAATCAATTATTCAAATAAACAATCAGTGTCTTTGTCCCAAACAATTCGCAAAGCATGCTTCCGATATTGTTCCTTTCGCAAGTGCTCGGACCGCTGATCTCGTGTCGCTGAAAATTGTGGACCTCCTTTTATCCAGCAAAGCCAACGCAATTGCTACTTGCTCTGCTATTTCAGCCACCGTCGTCGGGACCGTTGTCAAGTTCGGAATACTGCCCTCGTGGTTGATGCTCACTGTCGCATACGACTTCTCCTCGAGGCACCGCCACTTTGTAGTAGAGCCTTTTCTCTTGCCCATCTTCTACCCTTGTTATGCTCGGGGTGGACTTTTCGCGGGTTGAGGACAACAGTGATTTGTTCTCGCTGTTGACGAGGAATGCTGAAAAAGCGAGACTTCATTTCCATTGGTGAAATCCCCAGCTCCCACAGGATGTTTCTACCAGAACGCATAGTGTACAGCCTGGCGAATTGCGCCCTCCCTTGTGCCTCTGTGATTTCTTCCGGCGTGTTTTGTATGCCGAGACGGAACAGTCTGTCCGAGCTTGTGCATATGGAAAGCCCGAGAGCTCTCTTGGTGGCCTTTCTCAGTAAGGTGTTGACCTTATCTCGCTGTGGTCTCTGCCAGTTGTACACGGCTGCAACGTAGGTAAAATGGCACATCATAAAGGCGTGCAGTAACCTTACGAGGTTATCATCTCCAAGTCCTTGTTGTCTTTTCGAAACCCCTCTTATTAGTCTGATGGCATTGTCAGTTTTTCTGGTGAGACTCGTAACCATCAGGTTATTGGTGCCGTTCTACTGAATGGTCATAACTAGAACCCGGACGGAGTCTACCCTGGCGATCAGGCTGTCCTCACCTGTCCGAATGAGTCGATATCTTTTATTGGCTTGGTTTGGGGCCCTTCGCTTAGGCCTGTAGCGAAGCACTCCCTATTTTCGCGATGAGCACCGAAGCTTTTAGGTAGTTGTCCGTGACCTGAATAGCTTCCTGTAGCACAGTCTCTATTCGCCCATCGCTGCCATCGGTACACCATGTGGTGATGTCGTCCCCATAGATAGTAAGTATATTGGCATGGACTTTTGGAAGTCCTTTGAGACAGACCGATAATGGTGATGTTCAAGACGGTAGGGGATAGTACTGAACCTTGTGGTGTCCCTATGAAGCCAAGCTTTACCGAATTCAATAGAAGGTCTCTCGTCTTCAGAGTAGCCTCTCTGTCAGTCCGGGATAGTTTTGTGTAGTAGTGTAAGCACTTGCCGAGTCCAAGGCTGAAAATCTGCATCATCGCGAAGTGATGAAGAATGCCGTCGAATGCCCTCTCCAAATCTAGTACCAATATGGCTTCTATGTACCTTGTGTTCGTATCAATAACTTGATTTTTGACAATTTTCATGAATCATGACATTTTGCGTCGAGAGCCCCTTCCCCTGAAGCTTGTCATGTTGTGGGGTTGAAGGTCGCGCTCCTCCGGGTGTCGGGTAACTCTCTTCAAGATAGCATGTTCTGCCACCATTACCTACGCATGATTTCAGGGATATGGGCCGGAGGTTGTTGAGGCTGGGAGGTTTGCCCGGTTTGGCGATGAGGACGGCGGTGACCGTCTTCCACATCTCCGGGACACTACCACTCTTCTACACTTGGTTGACCATATCCGTCAGGTACTCCACCAACCTGTCCTCCAAGTTTCTCAAAGTCTTCTTTATGCCCTGCCGCGGTGGTCTAGTGGCTAAGGTACTCGCCTGCTGACCCACAAGTCGCGGAATAGAATCCCTGCCTGTGGCGACTGCAATTTCGATGGAGGCGAAAATGCTGTATACCCGCATGCTCAATTTTGGTGCACATTTAAAAAATGGCAGCATATTCACGGAGTGAATGATGGATAGTGGAGTGAAGCATCCGTCGGTTCATTCGTTGTTGCTTCCGTCCATCAATGCGTGCGTCTGTGTGGCCGCCCATGCGTCCATCCGCCCGTCCGTGCGTGCATCTGTTCGTGCGTCCGCACGTTCATCTGTGCGTCCATCCCTGCTTTCGCCTATGCATCCACTGCTGCGTCCATTCATGCGTTCATCCGTCCATGCAGCCATTCATGCGTCTGTCCATGCATCTGTCTGTGTGTCGATTCGACCACCTATTCAACACTCCAAGTACAACATCTCGCATCTTTTTATTATATATTCCTCATATAGAAGCACCGCCATCCAGCAGGACATTCCAAGGACTGAACGAGAGGAGGCACACGCACACTTTCTTACGGCTTGCACTTCCTGCCTACTTCCCACTTTTAACCACCTCGAGTTCATGGTATATACTAGTTCACTGTATTTATGGCACTGCGGCCCAATGCTCGCTAAACCTTTCTAAAACCTAGGAGGTTACGCCCAGCGAGTATAACGTAGCAATGTTTTCTGGTCTTCTGTGCGTTGTCGAACAATAAAAATTCGCAGCGTGCACGTTAACTAAAAGCCGAATTCTCCTGTTTCTCATTCCTCCATATGGCATACCATCCATTGGTATGCACATTGAGCACTACCTTTTATTGTTCAACAACGCACAGAAAAAATCTCTCACCGGCACCACCTCGAAGGTCAAAATGTAATACTAGTTACACATTACTACTACTACGGCTACCAGGGATGAACAGGTGTCGCTATAGGACCTTCGCCCCTAAAAACCCCAGGTGGTCGAAATTTCCGGAGCTCTCCACTACGGGGCCTCTCATAGGCATATGGTGGTTTTGGGATGTTAAACCCCACATATCAATCATTAGTCTTGTTAGCGATCTTATCAGGACCCAGGGCTGACGTGCCGTTTAAGTCGTGGGATGTTTCCCGATCACGCTTGTTAATTCCTCGTGGAGTTCTGGGTTAGCACCTTTTCATAAACGGGAGCCGGAGGTGGCGGGCTGAAGCCGATTAGAAGGTACCCAACCAATTCTTCCGGAACCTGATTGTCCGAGGATTCTTGCCTAGCCGTATGAAGTGTGCGAGTCAGCATGAACCTCTTGTTTGATTTGGTGTTGGTGGCAAACAACTAGGTGCTTTAGGAGGTTCCCAGGGCCTGCCCTGCGCATCTTGCACTCTATCGAATTGCAAATATTGCCCCATTGTTGTTTGGAGAGGACCTTACTGTGTTCCTCAACGCTTCTGTTGACATGGAAATTTCTTGCGAAGGCTGCGATTAAGGCTCTACCCTTTCCACCTAGCCAGGAGAGAATGTTAGACCCCGAGAATATGAGCCAGTCTGCTGTCTATCTTTTCTACAGGCACACCTGTGGTGACCTCCTCAGTGGTAGCCTGGATGTCGTCTCCTATTTGCGCTGTCCAGTGTTCTAGGTTAAGCTTCTCATCCTCAGATCTCTCCTCTCTTAGTTTGCAGGACAAGTCCCAGTCGGTGGCTCTTAACTTACGTGGTCTTGTCGGTACAACCTGCAGCAGTGGTGAGGAGGTAGTGGTTGCTGCGAAAGTCCACATGGAGGCTAGACCACGAGACCTCCACCACAATTAGGACAAAGGTGAAGTCCGGTGTCGTGTCCCTAGTAAACAATGTAGCACATCTGGGAGGTAACGCAGGGTCTGTTACTAGTACTAGGTCCTGGTTCGACGCCTCCCTCCACAGGTCCTCCCCCTTACGAGTGTCGTATGAATAGCCCCAAACATGACATGGTGCTGCCAAAAATGAGCACTCGAAAAACCACGTGCCTATGAATTCTACCTGCTACGTGAAATCCATGTGCCAGACAAACGCGGCAAAAGCCGGTGTAAAGAAGAAAACAAGTAGAAAAAAGACGCCGCACAAGCGCCTCCTCTCCTCCTCAGAGGCGCCGTTACAAGCCGACCAACCTCTTTGCATCTGTTTCTGGGTATTTCTGGAAAAACTCGAAGAAAAGGGGCTTGGTGATGCAGAGTTGCGTCCCTTTACGAGAGGTCCCGTCCTTTCCCACAGCTTTTACGGTGTGGCACGCCGGCCGACGAAACGACGAGAAATGTCTAGAACCTAGGGCGAACGTATTTACGCGAGCAGCGAATGGTGGTGATGGAGGAGACAAAGAAAGTTTAGCTCCTGCGTGTGTAAACCAGAAGATGGGAGTTTTTCCTCCGTCGGACGAAGGCTTATGTCTTCAGTGACAAAGCTGATATGATGAAGGGGTTTTCGACGTGCGGGTAAAGGCTTGTATGATGAGCAGAAGAAAGGTGTGTGCTTACCGTCAGTGGGCGAAGACGTTTTCTGCAGTAGCAGCGCGTGTGAAGCCGACATGTTACCGGCGAAGAAGTTTGGTGATTGGAGTGCGGACATTTGACAATTGAAGGTTTCCTGGAAGATAAACTTTAGGGGCAGTGGAACGATAACATCGCTGGTTCTTTGAGTGAGTGTTTCTAGGCATTCAAGCTTTATTCCAAGAAGTATTTACTGAATAAGTTTGACGAACTTTTTATTCTTCAAGTGTCTTGGTTGGTTAATACACGAGATTTCATTGTAGCACGTGTCATTGTTAGCGTCAAGATTTTCAGTGTATCTAGTTGTATTTTGTAGCCCATTATTTGATTACAGACGTATTATTGCTGAGCCTGCATATTTGTGTGTTGTTTATTCTGCCACAATTGAGAATATAATTTTGTTTCTTCATAAACTCTCGGCTCTGACTCGTTCTTTAGACCACAGCCGGCGTCCACTGGTGCGTCAAACAGGACCAAATCTAAATTGTCCGTGCTTTCAAGGTGCAGTTCAGGAGGATGGTACGTTGGTCCTTGGAATTAGGCCAGCGATTGCCTCCCTAATTAACGGGATCAGTGACTGGTGCTTAAAAGTCACACGCTATAATAAGAGGGATCCTCTGGACAACTGTAAGGCTTCGGAGAGAAGAGTGTTGAAGCGCTGTCTGAAGCCCTTACGTTGAGAATGAAGACGCTTTCTTTATAAGTGGATCTAGGAATGATTTCTATGAAGATATGGTCAATTTTGCACGAGCCCATATTAATAGCGTGGACGATCTTAGTCAACTTGCTGCTTATCAGAGCACAAACACCTCTTCCTTCTTCTTTCTTTGTGAAAGAGCGATAACAGAGTAGCGTGATGTTAGTGGTTTTTGTTTCTTGTAAGATTATGACGTGTGGTTTCCCCGAATGTGAGCGAATAAATTGCTGCAGAGGATTCGTCTTTTGAAAAAAAAACCCTGAGCTTCACTGCCACATTATAAATACACTGGTTCATCATGTTGCTGTGGTGACTCGGCCGTTGGTTTAGCCGTTGCCGGAAGGGGCAGCGCTCTGGGATCTACGACGGGTGCAACGATGTTTTCCAGAAACGACTGTCTCTTGGAAAACTTCTGATTGTGCCTTTTCTCAGTGGCTAGCATGTTGCCCTGCATGTACGAGACCATCTCGCCTAGCTGTTTTATGCTCTCGATGAGTGAAGACCGCTTTTTGCGGATCTCCGATTTAGCTACACACACGGCCTTGTCCTGTTCGCTAACTATGGTCCTCTTTTCGGGAGGCTTCTCTTTCTCGTATGCCTCAACTACGGCCAGCCCCATTTGCCGGAGTCGACGGCATGATGGCCGCCACGGGCTGTTGGCCACCTCCACTTCTATTCTGAGATATCTCGGCCATAAGTCTGGCTGTTGTGTCCCTCATTTTCTTATTTTCGCGTTCGAGTTGTGCTAGCCTCTCTTTAACACTTCGATACTCTGGCGGCCGCCTTTGCGTTATCTTTTCGGCTGCACCTTGACAGGACACGGTGGACCCGTAAAGGCTGGCCCTATGTTGCTGACACCGGGATCGAGACTTCCTCGTCTGGAATGCCACCTGTCCTTCTCGACAACGGGAGCTGAAGCGTCCCTTTGATCGGGACCTGGTTGCGGCTTTGTTGCGGGAGCTCCCTCTAGAACGGGACCGCCAAGTGGACGAGGAATTGGTTCCATGTCTGGTGCGGGAGCGTCGCCTGGAGTAGGGGCGTCCCTTAGAAGGTGAGCGCCTGCATTGGCGGCACCCCCAGCATTCTTCTTAAGTGAAGCGCCAGGCAATGTCGCCAGCAATGTCGCTTCCAGAAGATTCTGCCGCCTTCTCCCATCTTCATCTCCTCACGATGGTAAACGACACGTTCAGAGATAATATTCATCACATGCATGTCATGTACAACATTACTACATCCTGTGGTCATAGTGCACTGGCTGTCATTTCACTAGGTTCACATATAGCGAATTTGTTGTATGAGTGACGTCAATGAATGACGAAGGTATATGACTGGTGCAAACATCATAATCTTGATATGCGTATCATGTTAGAACTTAATTACAGCACACGCTCATGATGCGCTCGTGGCCATTTTGCTTGCTTCCAATATACAAAGTTTGGTGATACGTGGCTTCAGTTTGCGACGAAGGTGAATTACACGTCCAAAAATGATAGTCCAGCATGCGTGTTATGTAAAACATGACTACATGCTACGCTCATAGCGTGCTCGCGGCCTGTTTCGCTAGCTCCACAGATAACAAATTTCTTATTAAGTGACGCGAATAGAAGACGAAAGTATATGACACGTTCAAACGTGATAATGTCAGGTACGGCATAATTGACGCCCGTCTGATGAAGTAACAGATCAAGCTTTCTACTTCATGCTTCACATATCATGGATTTCCATTCTACGTGGAATCGGCCTATTTATCTATACCTAGTTATTTACCATTTTAGTTGTTTACCGTCATTATTTCTGGAATTGCAGAGGGGAAGGGGTTACAGGAGAAAAATAACAGCAGAAATGAATGAAGGTAACACAGTTCACAATTTGTGCAAATTTGGGTAATCACACCATGTTAGCTAATAATGACAAATTTAGCATAGAACGATAACAAAAACAATGATAAAATGCATGAATTTAAGCCTATAGGGTATTAGGTGGGTATCCGAAACTCAGTGATGAAAGATGTTCTATCGTGGCCGAGGAAAGACACGGACGCCGGGACCAGACAGGAACGAATACCTCTTAATTGAAGGAATGCTCTGCTTTTAAAACGTTTTATCGTGACGACGGTCTTACGTCATGGCTTGTTTGATAACCCATATCACACTCTTCCCTTCTTACTGAAACAAGTCATTTATTTCAACTTGCTCTTTTCGTGAAGTCTTTTGCAGCGTACCGCTTAGGAGGCTTTTGCACGCGGGTGCCTCACCGCGGTAATACTTACGATGACTCGTTGCCTGTAGGAATAGGCTGTTCAACTGCTGGGGAGCTAGATCCGGTCTTGTTAAGCCCTGCATTTCCTATTTCTGTACCTGATGACGCGTCTAGAGGTGGTTCTGGTGGTAGGACCTGGGAAGTCTGGTTGTCGCTGAAATCTCTTAACTCTGATGAGGTTGCTTGAGTTGGATCTTGTCTTCTTGGCCAAGGTTCGCTTGACACGTTGCCTTTCGAAAAAAACTCTCGAGAAGACGAATCCTGCAAAAGGCTTCTTGGCACTTTTGATCCCCCTGGGCGGATTCCTCCATCATTCTGCGAACCAGTTGCGGATGCCACATTACTAGGGACTTCGGTACATACGCTAGTTTTCTTCTGTCGCAAGTGATCCACGTGAGTGAACTGTCGTCGCCCTTGAACCCTAATAATATACGTGACTGGGCGGACAACTTGCTCAACAAAACTTCTTGCCATGATACCGGCTCACCACGTGTGGTCTTTACGTACACTCTGTCTCCTACAAAGAAAAACTCAGCGGGTCCTCTGTGGTGGTTACGTCGCTATGTGTCTTGTTTCAGGTGTTCCGCCATGTCTCCTGCAATGCTTGGTTTAAGAAGAGACAATGTAATTCGGGGCAGGCGCCTAAAGAAAACTTCAGCAGGCGTCCGGGAAGTAATCGAGTGTGGGGTGTATCTATAAGAAAAAAAAATTTTTAAGACAATCTTGTACTGTACTGTTTGCTCCAGCATGTTGATCGCTCAGAACCTGCATCAAGAGAGCTTCCTTGGTCATTCTTACCAGTCTTTTTGCTGCTCCATTAGAAGCGGCATGATAACGAGGGGTCCTAGTATGCTTGATACCCCTGTGCCTTAAGAACTCTCCAAAGTCATCCGAAGTAAACTGTGGACCGTTGTCGGTTACAATGTCTTCAGGGTAGCCGTATGCGGCGAATAACGTGTCCTGTTTTTCCAAGGTTCTCGTGGTTGTAGTCGATGACATGACAAACATTTCAACCCACTTAGAGTACACGTCTACAAGAACGAGTAGATTTACACCGTCTTTGACAGCGTAGTCGGCGTGAATCCTCTCCCAGACATTTGTTGGATACCGCCAGGGTTATAGAGGAACTGTCGACATTGCTGGACGAGTGCTTTGGCAGACTTGACAATTCCGGACGGTTTCTTCTACGTATTCGTCGAGTAAAGGCTACCACACGCACGACCGTGCAAACATCATACGACTCATTCCTGGGTGTCCCTCGTGCAGCTTTGAGAGAACATGAGCTTGCGAAGTTTCTGGCACGATCACCGGTCAAGCACCCCTGCTCTGCAGACAGGTAATATCTGTGTATAAAAAATGGTCGCAGTTCATCAGGGTAATGCTGTGGCCATCCTGAAAGAACGTAGCTTGAAACACGTGTTAGAACAGTGTCTCGTTTTTTTTTCTCGAGCAACGTCTTTAACCGTTAGCGGAGTTGCGTCGAAAACAGCTAAACACTCCAGTTCGTCGTTCACAAAACTTGTAGAAAGTGGCAGCCGTGATAGCGCGTCAGCGACTTCCATTTTCTTGCCGTTCCGGAACTTGAGATTGTACTGATACGCTGTCAACGTCAGTGTCCATCTCTCCATTCGTGCAGCTGCTAATAATTGCCGTGGCTTAACGCGCTCAAGAAGCCCAAGAAGCGGCTGATGGTCGGTGTATAGGCTGAACCTGCGGCCATAGAAGTAGCGAAGGAATCTTCGCAACCCAAATATGAGTGCGAGGGATTCTTTTGCCCCTTGAGCATAGTTGCGTTCCCTGCTGGTTAATGTGTGCGAAGCTATTGCGATCGGTTTTTCGGTTACGTCAGGCATTTCGTGGAAAATCACAGCTCCCAAGCCGTAAGCGGAAGAATCGCAACTAAGTCCGATTGGTTTTGTGACGTCGTAGAAGGTTAATACTCTGCTGTTCAGACTCATTTCCATAGTTTCTTCGAATGCCTTCTTGCACTGTTGCGTCCATTCGCATTTGCGGTTTTTTTGAAGAAGCTCATGAAGAGGGTGGTACCACAGTTGCCGAATTCTGCAAGAATTTGCCATAGAAGTTTTGAAGACCCAAGTAGGCCCTCAGCTCCGTGATCTTACTGGGCTCGCACTGCTTTTATCTTTTCAGTGGTGGGGTAGATGTCCTCCTCCGAGACCTTGTGCCCGAGGTAAACCACGGAATCGCAAAAAAATTTGCATTTTTCTTCCTTTAGCGTTATGTTGTGGTCGCTGAGTGCTTTCAGGACTTTTGTGGCAGTTGTGTAGCAGTTTTTGGCGCTGTGGCCAGTGATGATGACGTCGTCTATATAGCATCTTACGTCAGGAATTCCTTCTAGGACTTTGTCCATCATTGCTTGAAATAAGGCCGGTGCGCTCGCAATTCCAAACGGAAGTCTTTGGAATTCGTATAAGCCTTGATGCGTGTTTATCGTGAGCAGTCGCTTGGACTCTTTACTGAGAGGAACTTGCTGGTACGCCGAGGATAGGTCCAGCACGCAAAATAATTTGCCCCAGCTGGCATCGAATATAAATCCTCAGGAAGTGGTAGTGGATAGCAATCAGTGTTGAGTACTCGATTGATTGTTACTTTGTAGTCTCCGCAAATCGCGATTCCGCCTCCACGCTTCGGAACTGGTACAATGGGAGTTGCCCACTTGCTCGTAGTTAGTTTCTTTGATATGCCTTGACTCTCTAATTTCCAAAGTTTTTCGCTGACTGCCTCTTTAGTAGCGAAAGGCATAGACCTGGCTTTGCGGAGCACTGGCGTAGCATTTGGGTCTACGGCTATTTTGGCTTCGAAGTTGCGAACTGTTCCCGGTGTCGTACGGAAGACTTCTGGAAATTGTTCCCGCAGAAAACCGACATCCGTGCTTTGTGTGATAGCTTTGACAGTATTCCACTCAAGTTGCAACTTTTCAAGCCAATCTTGCCCTAGAAGCGTAGGCATAGCCTTGCCCTGGTCCTCCACTATATGTAGCAGAAGCTCTGTTGTGCAGCCGTTATGCTTGACGGTTACGGTCACCTGTCCCCTCAGCTTTACAGGATGTTCTGTAAAGTTTTCAACACTGCCTTTCTTGCTTTGCATGCAGTTTGCGAAAACCATTGCTTGAACGTATTTTCAGGCATCAATGTGGCAGCTGCGCCCGTATCCAAAAGCATAGAAATAGGCTTCCCTTCAATCAGCAAAGACACGTTGTAGCCTCGTTTCACATCTCTAGGAAACGTCGTGATGTGTGCTAAAGATGCTAAGGGGAGTCGTCAGATTTCTCGTGCTATGGGGAATCGTCCCATTCCTCGTCTGTCGCCTCAGCGTAGTACACTGGGCGGTGTTTCTTTTCTCGACACAGTTTTTGCAGTTGCCCTGTTTTAAAACACGCGCGGCACTTCGCATTGCGATACCAGGGCTTGTCTGCATCATGCCCTTTCCCACAGCGATAACAAGTGGTTCCTCATTTGACTCTTTTTGTTCTTATGTGCCGACGGCCTGATTTTTTCTTGTATTTTCGTACTGACCCCATTAATATCTGTCGAGCATTCTGCTGTAGAATGTAGCTCCATGGTTTGCTTGGCATCAAGTTCTTTTTCAAGTGCAATTTTGCACGCTTTTTCAAAGGCTAAGTTTTTAGGTTGCGAACAATATTCTTTGAGTCTCTTCGTCGCGCAGTCCTGCCACGAGTCGATCCCTTAACGCATCGTTTAGAAACGCCTTGAACTCGCGATTACGCGCCAGATGTTTCAATTCTGTCATGAAGACTTTGACGCATTCTCCTTCCTTCTGCATGCGTTTGTTGAACTTGCAACGCTCGGCGATTACAGAATACTCAGGACTGTAGTGTTGTTCTAGAACCTCCTGTATTTCTGCGAAGGTTTTGTCAGTAGGTCTTTCAGGGACTAAACTTTTTGGAGCTCCCCGTACACTGTCATTCCTACTACGTTCAAGAACAGTCTCAGCTTCTTTGTTTCCGGAACCTCAATAAGCGCCACAAAGTTCTCAACCTATGGAAATACGACTTGATGTCGTTGCTGCTTGGGTTAAACTCTGGCATGCTTCCGAAACGTTGCGAAGCTAGTGGAATCGCCATTTTGACACGCTTGCCTTCTTTGCTTGGGCCAGTCGTCCGTTCCGCTTCAGGATGCTTGCTTCAAGGTCGTACTACCTTTCCCACCCTCGTCGCCAGAACAAAGACACGGACGCCGGGACCAGACATGAACGAATGGCTCTTTATTGAAGAAATGCTCTGCTTTTAAAACGCTTTATCATGACGATGGTCTTATGTCACGGCTCGTTTGATAACCGATATCACCGAATAAAACTGCAGGTTCACTCAAAATAAGATGATGTGATTGATTCATGCAGCACTACTATAATGCTGTAAACTTAGACAGGTGACATTAGTTCATGAATGCGCTTGGTACTGTACAATATTGTGTAATGCTTTACGAAAATTCTCGTTGGTAACAATGCACACAGTATCAGCCGAAAGGTCATTCTTGACGTATGAATCATATTGAAATACAAGTGTTGTTACACACAAAAGTTTTTAGTTTGTGGTAATTAGCAATGCAGCCAGTTAAGTAATATCGTCATGACTTGAATTGCAGACCTAAGGTAGCATGATTATATAGTTCGCAAAGAAGCGATAAGCGAAAAGTTTTACGTCATGAATTCAGTGATTTCAGATGGATACGAGATTTACTAAAGATGCGCTGAGTATTTGGTTGTAATCACACATAATAAACTGACAATGGTTATTTTAGATTATTTCAATGAATTGAATCAAGGTTGTCGTTGAATAAAGCTATTTGGTACTTAGAGCGTCAAGAGTTTTTTTTTAATTAGCTCATTGATTGAATGAGGTTGTTGTTGAATAAGGTTATTTGGTACCTACAGCGCCAGAGGCATTACAGTGGCGGCAGCGTTTACAAATAATTTGAATAGTTCTATATTCGTCATACACAGAGCAAGAAAACATTGAAACTAACAACAGCAACGATAGCTACATCTTATTCACAAAGAATGTTACACAAGCCGTATGCAGTAAGTGTGGCAAAAAAGTTGCAGAGTTGTGCAACCTGAACAGGAACTGTAGATATTTCATACAGGAGTACAGACCCATTTTTTGTGTGCGTAACACGTGAGGGGAAAAATAAAAAAAATCGAAAGATCAAACGAGACATAAACTCACCATGAAAACCATGACTGGTACATAAGAAATATGCTAAGAGAAACAAACAAGGAAAGGTAGAGAAAAATCTCTTCATCACGGCAAAAAATGTGCGCTGTTCACGTATAGTCCACGCATTGTGAATTAGTAAGGCGGCATTACATGCTTGTCTCTTTGTATATAAAATTTACCATTGAAATTGAAATAAAGCATCAAACGCAGCTTTTCGTGTCATTCTACCACATTACTTCGTTTGGGTTTTTCGTTGTTCTTAATTCGATGAAATTAGCAGTGTGTTAAAGGCACACGCACCCGTTTTCTGCACCCTTTCAAGTTTATTATAATAACGTCACGCACCGTGGGAGCAACCCACTCTACACAAGCGTGCTAGACCGGACCTCATGTACGTTTTGTATATTGCCACGTTCCATTTCCCGAGTTTTTGTTATCGTCCCAAAACACCACACGATTCTCAGCGCAAACCGCGCCTGCAGTTTTCAAGAAGGTTCCGGACTGTAGTTGATCATTTCGATAAGATCACGCCCACTGTGCGAACGGTAAAGATTGTTCTGGAACCTACGCCACCGCCAGCGATAACGCTAGAACATTCGACGGCAAGAGTATAAATGCCGACGCGCTTCGCCGCTTGTCAGTTGTTGATCGAAGGCCGACGCTTCCGTTCGCCGCTATCAGTCCGAGACTGCTATCTGTGCAAGACTACTGCTGTAATTGTACTTTCCGTTTACCGGGCACAGGTTCGCCCAAATAAACAGTTAAATCTCAACACGAAGTCTCCTGTCTTTGGCCACGTCACGAGCCTGTGACATCTGGTGGAGGTGCTGCTTAGTTCATGTACCGGACGCCCCCGTCAAGCCGTGAACTCAGCCCACTGTCGCGGAGAAGACACCGACGCCAACCAAGAGCAGCGAACAAGCCGCCGACAGCAAGGTCTCCCACCGGAGTACGGGCTTCTACAAGACAAGGCGCGGAAGGCCAAGGCCATGACCTCTACTGCAGCGACAATGACAACCGGAGCGTCCCAGCCCGCGATCGTCATTCATCAATCCAGGGAACCACCAACGTTTCATGGGTCATCGTTTGAAGACCCGGAAACCTGGCTAGAAACATACGACCGTGTGGCCGCCCTCAACCACTGGGACAACGAAGAAAAGCTCCGTCGTGTGTGCTTCTACCTGGAAGACACCGCAAGGACCTGGCTAGAGAATCGTGAGTCCACGCTCCGAACGTGGGATGTCTTCTGCGGCGCATTTCTGCAAACGTTCGCGAGCGTCGCTCGCAAAGAGAGGGCCTCTGCTCTACTAGAGACCCGGGTTCAGCTACCAAATGAGAAGGTTGGAATTTTCACACAGGAGATGACCCGCCTATTTCGTCACGCTGACCCAGACATGCCTGAAGAGAAAAAAGTTCGTTTCCTCATGCGAGGGGTCAAACAGGAGCTCTTCGCGGGACTAATGAGGAATCCACCGAACACCGTCCAAGAATTTGTATCCGAGGCGACCACCATCGAAAAAACCCTTGACATGAGCACCAGACAGTATAATCGTCGCCTGACTGCAGACTGCGCTGTTGCTCATGCCAGTAACTCCAGAGAACTGCGTGAAACGATCCGAGCGATCGTGCGGGAAGAGCTGCGCAAGCTGTTGCCTTCGGCGCAGCCTCAAGTGGATTCAATCGCCGACATTGTGCGAGAAGAAGTTCGGCAATTGCTTCAAATTCCCCACGCACCACTGCCCGAGCCGGAAGCTATGAGCTACGCCGCTGCAATGCGCCACAACGCTCCTCCCCGTCCACGCCGAAACGCCGCCCCATCGCACTTCCGTCGAAAGACGCCACCGCCGCCACCACCCCCACCGACGTCATACCGTTTACCAGCGGCCCAGCCCAGTGCACCGAGGAAGACTGACGTCTGGCGCACCCCTGACCATCGCCCGCTCTGCTACCACTGCGGCGAGGCCGGACACACATACCGCCGTTGTTAGTACCGACAGATGGGACTGCGTGGCTTCGCCGTCAATGCACCGCGTCCACAGCCAGGAGAACGAGCACGTGACATCGCCGACTACCTGACAGGAACTCGGTGGACACCACGAAGCCCTTCGCGTTCGCCGTCGCCCAGCCGCCGCACGTCACCACACCATCGGCAGTACTCTGGTCCAACGCGGGGCCGGTCTCCTAGCCCGTATCCGGTAAACTAAGGGCAGCAACCGGTGGAAGTGCGGTTGCTGTGCGACGAACTACCGAAGATCCTCCGACGACGACGACGCCGCGACGGAGCTTTCCGAACACAACGCCAACCAGGCAAAGCCCTGACGACGAAAGCTCACTTACTGAAGGTGGCCTGACGACGCAACATGGAAGCAGCGGAACAAGCTGACGCAGCCGTAACCCGACGCCACGCCCTAACTGTAACGCGAGACGGCGAACTAGCGACCTCGACGTTCTTATGAACGGCCACAGTGTGACCGCTCTCGTCGATACTGGAGCCGACTATTCTGTCATCAGTGGGTCGTTCGCCGCGAAGTTAAAGAAAGATAGGACAGCTTGGAAAGGCCCTTAAATCCGCACAGCCGGAGGTCATCTCGTAACGCCTGCAGGAATCTGCACAGCGAGAGTCACCATTAACGGTCATATTTATCCTACAGACTTCGTAGTCCTACAGCATTGCTCGAGAGATGTCATCCTTGGCATGGACTTCTTATGCCTCCATGGTGCTGTCATCAACCTAAAAACAAAGTCGATAACGTTATCCACAGAAGAAGCACTACCGCCGCGCACGCCGTCAGGACACCATGCCTTGAATGTGCTGGAAGAACAAGTCACCATTCCGCCTCGCTCAAGCGTCATTATTTCAGTCGGCGCTCCTAAATCACCTAACTTGGAAGGCGTCGTTGAAGGCAGTCAGCATCTGTTGGTCACCCGAAATATTTGCGTCGCAAGAGGAATTGCAGAGCTGCGGGGAGGCAAAGCCACGGTTATGCTCACGAATTTCAGCAATGAGTACAAACATGTGAACAAAGGAATAACGGTCGCATACATCGAAGAAATTGTCGAAGCCACCAGTGCTTTCGCCCTCGCCGATTCTGCGGAATCTGCTCAGAGGAACCAAGCCCCTCCCATGGCTTTCGACGTCAATCCCAAACTTCCGAATGATAAGCGAGAACAGCTCAAGGCCCTGCTCCTGCAATACGAAGATTGCTTTTCGTCGTCATCGAAAATTCGGCAGACTTCAATCACGAAACATCGCATCATAACCGAAGAAAATGCCAGACCACTCCGTCAGAGTCCGTACAGGGTTTCGACACGAGAACGTGAGGCCATGAGGAGACAAGTTGATGAAATGCTGCGGGATGACATTATCCAGCCGTCCAAGAGTCCATGGGCATCCCCCATGGTGTTAGTGAAGAAAAAGGATGGGACCCTACGTTTCTGCGTCGATTATCGCCGCCTGAACAAAATCACAAGAAAGGACGTCTATCCTCTCCCACGAATAGACGACGCACTTGATCGGCTCCATAACGTCAAGTACTTTTCGTCAATGGACCTCAAGACTGGCTATTGGCAAATCAAAGTCAACGAAAGAGACCGAGAGAAGACGGCGTTTATAACGCCGGACGGCCTCTTCGAGTTTAAGGTGATGCCCTTCGGCCTTTGCTCAGTACCTGCAACTTTTCAACGCGTTATGGATACAGTACTGGCAGGATTGAAGTGGCAGACTTGCGTTGTGTACTTGGACGACGTCGTCGTGTTTTCCTCGAGTTTCGACGAGCATCTTCGGCGCCTTGAAGCTGTACTTCAAGCTATCAAGACTTCCGGACTCAGACTGAAGCCAGAAAAGTGCAGATTTGCGTATGAGGAGCTCTTGTTTCTGGGGCACGTTATCAGCAAGTCTGGAGTTCGTCCCGATCCACGGAAAACAGTCGCCATCGCCGACTTCCCGCCGCCCACTGACAAAAAAGCCGTGCGCCGATTTCTGGGCCTGTGCGCCTATTATAGGCGGTTCGTGAAAAACTTCGCTCACATCGCCGATCCCCTCACAAACCTTACCAAGGCCGACGTGGAGTTCAAGTGGGAAACGCCACAGGAACACGCTTTCCAGGAGCTTAAACATCGCCTCCAGACGTCTCTGTTACTTGCCCATTTCGACGAATTCGCCGAGACGGAAATACATACTGACGCAAGCAGCGTAGGTCTTGGCGCCGTTCTTGTGCAGAGGGCTGACGGGCTTGAAAGGGTTATTGGTTACGCCAGCCGATCGCTATCCAAAGCAGAAGCAACTTATTCCACAACAGAAAAGGAGTGCCTCGCCATCATCTGGGCTACGTCGAAATTTCGCCCCTACCTCTACGGCAGGCCCTTCAAAGTTGTGAGCGACCACCACGCCTTTGTGTTGGCTAGCCACTTTGAAGGACCGTTCAGGTTGCCTCGCACGATGGAGCCTGAGACTTCAAGAATATGACATTACTGTCATTTACAAGTCCGGCAAGAAACACTCCGACGCCGACTGTCTCTCTCGTGCGCCTGTCGACCAACCACTACCCGACGACCCGGATGACGACTACTTCTTGGGAACGATAACTACCGACGACTTCCCTGAACGACAGCGGGCCGACCCGGAACTTAAGGCCCTAATAGAATACCTCGAAGGCAGGACCGCCGAAGTCCCGAAGGTATTCAAGCACGCACTTGCGTCGTTCTTTCTACGAAACGGTCTTCTACAAAAGAACTTTTCACCGCTTCGAGCTAAGTACCTCCTTGTGGTGCCTTCAGCTCTGCGACCAGAACTTGTGCAGGCCCTGCACGACGATCCAACGGCAGAGCACCTCGATGTTTCTCGCACGCTCGCGAGGATACAAGAAAGGTACTACTGGCCACGTCTTACCACCGAAGTCACTCGTTATGTGAGGACATGCCGGAACTGTCAGCGACGCAAGACACCACCGACAAGGCCAGCGGGACTTCTGCAGCCAATCGATCCACCTTGCCGACATTTCCAGCAGATTGGTATGGACCTACTGGGGCCGTTCCCTGACGTCGGCTTTCAGAAACAAGTGGATCGTGGTAGCTACCGACTACCTCACCCGCTACGCCGAGACAAAAGCCCTGCCAAAAGGCAGTGCATCCGAAGTAGCCTAAGTTCTTCGTCGAAAATATCGTCTCACGTCACGGCGCCCCGGAGGTCCTTATCACCGACAGAGGAACGGCATTCACTGCCGACTTAACTCGAGCAATCTTGACATACAGCCAAACAAACCACCGCCGGACGACAGCGTACCACCCACAGACCAACGGTCCTCACCGAGTAGCTTAACAAGACGGTCGCCGACATGCTGTCAATGTACGTCGATGTCGAACACAAGACGTGGGACGCCATTCTTCCATATGTGACTTTCGCATACAACACGGCGGTGCAGGGGACGACGCAGATATCTCCATACAAATTGGTCTACGGAAGGAGCCCGGCAACGACGCTCGATGCCATGTTACCCAACGTCACCGACGAAGAAAACCTCGATGTGAGCAAGTACCTTCAACGCGCCGAAGAAGCCCGACAACTTGCGCGTCTCCGTATCAAGAATCAAAAGACGACCGACAGCCACCGTTACAACCTTCGACGACGCTTCGTGGAATACCAGCCCGGTGAACGTGTTTGGGTGTGGACGCCGATACGCCGACGTGGACTAAGTGAAAAGCTTCTGCGACGGTACTTCGGACCGTACAGGGTGGTTCGACGTCTCGGCCCACTTGATTACGAGGTTGTCCCTGACGGCATCACGAACTCTGAACGACGCCGATCGCGACCTGAAGTCGTCACATGTCGCGCGCCTCAAGCCGTTTCATGCGCGTTAACAAAGTGAAACAGTGTTTTTTTGTATTATTGTTGTATCGTAATTCATTCATTGTTCTTTCTTGCAATATTATTGTACCTTCATTTTTAGTTAAAGCATCGGGACGATGCCTTTTTTCAGAGGGGGGCAATGCCACGTTCAATTTCCCGAGTTTTTGTTATCGTCCCAAAACACCACACGATTCTCAGCGCAAACCGCGCCTGCAGTTTTCGAGAAGGTTCCGGACTGTAGTAGATCATTTCGATAAGACCACTCCCACTGTGCGAACGGTACAGATTGTTCTGGAACCTACGCCACCGCCAGCGATAACGCTAGAACATTCGACGGCAAGAGTATAAATGCCGACGCGCTTTGCCGCTTGTCAGTTGTTGATGGAAGGCCGACGCTGCGTTCGCCGGTCTAGCTGTCTCTTCTCGAGTCCTCAAGCGAGACCCGGGGTCACGTCACGCGGACGTCGACCCCAGGGTTTCAAGTCGGCAAAAGAAGTCTACGCGGCACCGGCGTCTTGTACGCGCGACCGCCGCCCCTGGGTCTCGGGCCTTGCTGCCTGGAGCCCGCCTACCCCATGCCAGGAGGAGGTGCAAGGTCCCCGGTTCACGCCCGCCGTCCCGGAGTCCCCCTGCGGTCCACCTGGTACCACCAAGACCTGCGCGGCACTCGCCTCGGCTGAGCCGCTTCCTACCAGAGTGCAGCTCGACTGCACGTTACAAGTCACCCACGAGCCACGCCCAACCTGCGGCTTGCGGGCTCCACCCACCAGAATGGCCACGCCGTTTGAACTCCCGGTGAGGGAGAATTGTTTCATGTTTTCCGCGCCCGAGGGCGATATCTCAGTCGATGAGTTAATTGACGCAATTGAATAGACAGCTGGTGACGACAGCGTATTAGTACTGCAACATATGGGGGGCGCAAAATTTCTTGTATGCACCCGCAATGCTGGCCAGGCGACGAAGCTAATGGTGGCGGAAGGATTTGAAGTGAACGGGGCGAGGTTGCCACTAGAGGCAGTCGGGCCGCCGGTCACATATGTGAACGTTTACCGTTACCCCGCTTTTCTATCAGACGAGGCCCTTAGCAACGCCTTAGCTCAGTTTGGTAAAGTGAAGGGCATTTCCTTCGCCACCCTAGCCACTCGCCAGACCAAGTTAAACGGGGTACGTGTGGTTAAAATTGAGATGTGCCGCCCAGTCTCCAATTTCATCACTATTGCGGGGCACAAAGTCATGTGCGAATACAGAGGCATGCCCCGGGTGTGCGCGCGTTGTGGTGAAGTCGGGCATATGGCGACTGCGTGCACCACGGCGTACTGTAAGCGGTGCGGCACCTTCGGCCACGATACTGAGGGCTGCTCGGCAGACTGTAAACGTTGCGGGGGTCACCACGGAACACGCGAGTGCTTTCGTAAGCGCTCATACGCTTCGGCCGCCCGCGGCTTCCCCTCGCTATCTGAATCCACTTCGTCGCACTCTCAGTCAAGCGGCCCCGCCTCTGCCCGAGCAACTAACTCGCCGCGTATGCAGGTCCTTACGTCCAGGTCTGCATCCTGCACAACCGAGAGGGGATCCCCTTCCGGGGACCGCGACTTAGACTCCGATCTGACTTCAGGTAGTGGCATGGGCGATCCGTCCGCCAGTGAGGGGGAGAGGCTCGGGAGTTTTGACGAGACTACCACCAGGTCGACTGAAACAGAGTCTAGCGATATCGAGACGGGTTCGGCGCAATCGTCCCCCCTAAGCCGCCTCCACCCTCGGCGAGCCGGGATGACTGCGGGAATTCGCTGACCACGGCTGAAGCAACCCCCGAGTCCAACGAGCAGGGAGAGGCCCTCCTTGCTTTATCAAACACACCCGTCAACGTCCGGGCCCCAGTGACCAGCCCGGCCTTGGAGGCCGGCACCCAAGACCCAGCCGGCGACGACGCCCCCATTAAAAAAGTAAAGGGTATTGACTTTCTACCCGGCGACAGCGAATGCGACCATGCTGCATCGACTTCCTCCCCCGCCTCCCATTCGGCACGCCCAAGCCGGAAATCGGACGCGAAAACTGGACAGATGGCCACTGGGCTAGAGCAGAGAGCTCGCTCGCGCTCACGAATACGCCCTGATGACGATAAGCGGTATCTGGGTGAGAGGGCAGCCAGCAAGGAAGCCCGGTAGCGTAAACCCGGGCCAGCAAGCCAAAGCAGTGATAGCGACGCTCCACCACACGCGAAGGCTCAGAAGCTCGAGAAAGACGGTGTAGGCGAAGGGGAACCACCCCCCAAGCCCCGAGACGCAAGTCACTGAAGCGGCGCGCCTGCCCTGTCGGCTTCACAGCCCTTTTCCCTTCCTCTCGTTCGCTCTGGCCGCACTATGTCCCACTTGCCTTCCCTTTTCCTTCTTGTGCAGCGCCCTCCTCGCCCCTTTCTGTCCGCGCGCGGCTGTCGGTTATCTTGCTCGGTGCATTCGCTCGCCCCTCTTTCCTGCTCCCCTCCAGCGCTTGGCATCGTGCCCAATCGGCGGATGACGGCCACGCTGCTTGCTAGCCTCGATACTTCCCGTGTTTTGTTATCTTCTTTTTAAGGTTTTTGATGACTTTTTTGAAATTGGCTACGTGGAATATCCGAGGGTTTAGAGATAGGGCGAAACAAGCAGCCATCCTAGGTTTCGCTAGGAACCAGAACATAGACCTCCTCTTTATTGAAGAGGCGAATTTCCGAACGCCGCTGGATGTGGTTAATTTCCGCAGAGATCATCAGACCGACGCCTTTTTCTCTCTGGCGACCACGAGAGCATGCGGGGTCGGAGTAACATTTGTATCAGGCAGATTTCGATCAAAATCCCATTGTATTTTCGGGGCGAATGGTCGGTACATAATGATTGACATTTTCATCGAAGGCAAAAAGATTCGCATTGTGAACGTTTATGCCCCCATGACAAGAAAACATACGAATAAGTTCTTTCAAGAGATGCACGAACTCCTCCTAGAGCCCATTCCCCACGTACTGGTCGGTGATTTTCATTGCGTGGTAGATTCTAACCGGGACGTGAGGGGGCCAAGCCAAGGAAGATCAACCTACAATGCAAAAGAGTTGGTGAAAACCCTTCGGCACCTAAACCTCTCGGACATATGGGTACACCTCTATAAAGACCGCTTCGTAGCAACCCGTACCTCTAGATCAGCAGGAAGTAGAATAGACCGGATGTACTTTCCGGACCTCCTCCTCTCCTTTGGTTGAAGGATGCGAAGTACTCGCGCTCCCGGCCAACCTGAAAGAGAAGACGGATCATGCCCCGCTTGTCACGATGGTAAAGGGATCCCCCGGTCCGCACTCTGATAACAATAGCTGGAGAATAGACACTGAGCTGCTGAGAGATGAGACTTGCGTAGAAAACTTGAAAGCTGCCATCAGCGTATCAGTAGAAAATGCCGGACATATTACCCCCCCCCTCTGTGGGATAAACTTAAGGAAGAATGGAAGGCCCTGTTACAAAGAGAAGGCAAAGCCAGAAAAAGACGTCATACACAAAAGATGAAAGAACTTCTTCGCCGAATGCAGATCATCAAGGCAGCCGACACGTTGACCTCATGTACAACAGAATACCTGACCTCGCTCGAGGAGCAATACAATCAACTCCTCAGAGATACCACGAGGCGACCTAAAGTGAGCATGGGCTGTTGGGCACGGCGACCGGAGTTGATGTGAGGGAAGTACGTGGAAATGGCTGTTTGCGAATTCACAGAGGCAAAGCGCTTAGACGGTTCTGTAACCGACGACGCAGCAGAAATTGAGAACATCTTCAGAGACTACTTCAGCATACAGTTCCAAGACACCGAACCAATAGACACCAATCGGGGACCCGACCATGTCAAAGAACTATGCAAACATCTGCAGCGAATTAAGGAGGAGGAGGAGCCAGCAACCCTTAGCGCTGAAGTCTCCCCTGCAGAGCTTCGCGAAGCAATAAGAAGCATGACCCCGAATTCTGCCCCAGGCGCTGATGGCCTGACTGCAGCCTTCTATGTGACTTTTCTCGAAGTTCTCGAAGAACCCTTGCTCGCGATGGTAAATGCGATCTTCAGGTCCTTTAAGAAACCCGACTCCTTCGGAGTGGGTAAAATTGTCTTACTACACAAAGAGGGTGCACAACCAAACGAGCCCACGGCGTGGCGTCCAATCGCGCTTTTGAACACTGATTACAAGCTGGTAGCCACCATACTGAACAACAGGCTCAAGCTCCTGTTACCGGACATCATTAGCCCGTACCAAACGTGCGCGATTCCAGGAAGGTCGCTTTTTGCGAACCTCACAGTGATCCGTGACTCTTTCGAATACGCGACGACAATAGGTTTCAATGGTGTTTTCATTTCCCTAGACCAAGCTAAAGCTTTTGACAGGGTACGACACCATTACCTCTTCGACGTGATGCAGGAGTTTGGCTTACCGGCAAGTTTTATAAAACTGGCAAAAACTTTGTACGAGGACCTAACCTGCACCGTTCTGATAAACGGAGTCGCAACGCCGGCATTCAAGTATAGCAGAGGCATAAGGCAAGGATGCCCATTGGGCCCGACCTTTTTTGTCATGTCGTGCGAGCCGCTGATCACAAGTGTTATTGCGCATGAAGGCATTCGGGGCTTCCCACTGACGGGCCAGGAGCAGGTGAAAGTGCTGGCATACGCGGACGACCTTTCCCTGTTTGTTCGGGATGAAAGCAGCCTCCAAGCCTTCAGTGCGACGTTCACAAGATACGCGCAGGCATCCGGAGCGGCGATAAATGCGGACAAGAGCAAGGCGATGCTATTTGGAGCTTTCCCTAAAGAAGCCCTAGGAAACATCGAGGTGGTGTCCATCATTAAAGTACTGGGAATCTACTTCTCCAGTGAAGGGGTGGCACCAGCCACGTGGCAGAGAGCCCTCGAGAGGGCAAAGCAGGCAGCTGCCCGCATTCGCCTCCTAAACCTTACGTTACGTGAAAAAGCGCTAGCAGCAAGGACCACCGTTTGCGCGTTTGCGTTCTATGCCAGTAGGGTAGCGGTGATCCCTAGGAAAACCGCGAGCCAACTGAACGCTGTGATCACCGACTTGCTATGGGAAGGGAAACCGGCACCAGTCAAGCGACACCTCCTTCAACCAGCCGAGGACAAAGGTGGCCTCGGCCTCCCACACGTACAAATGACCAGCCAGATACTGGCCCTCAAGATTACCCGCATGCTTTATTACGCAGCGAGCTACGTTGGGAAGAATCTAATCAACTACTGGACAAGCACCATCACGCACTATCTGGAAAACCACAATTACACACTGGCCCGCGCGCGGAAGCGCCCTCACACTTTTACAGGATGGCGGCAACTACAACAAAGATCATAGAAAAAGAAGCCCCGAACTGCGACATTGACAAGGACCCACCCGCCCGAATTGTCGAAGCGATAACAGAAAACCAGTTGTCCGAAGAAGAAAAGGAGCACATCAAAAGCCTAGGACTGTGCAAACAAAAAATCAATAAGTACCGACCGCGCGAAGTACATGACTTCGAGTGGAAGCGCAAGTGGCAAGTTTTGCCCACGAGACATCGCCTGCACCGTTTCGGCATCACGCCGAATAGCCAGTGTCCTAATTGCCGCGCTGAGGAAACGATCTCCCACGCGTTGTTAGAATGCGGGGCGGCCAAGTCGGTTATGGCGCCTGGTTGCGAGGTGCTTCAGCATCCGCCCTCCTCCGGCCCTCGAAAGGAATAGGGGCTGCTTCGCAAGGCTGGTGATTTCCATCACACTCTTTGTGATTTGGAAACGCCGGTGCCTTGCTGAGGTAAAGGAACACCCCAGTGAGAGCGGCCTACCCAGCACTAGCCATGATCAGGCAGAAAATAGTGCAGTACTTGGCCAAGCAACTGGAAGCTGGCGGGGAGGACCAGTTCCTTCGCCGCTGGCACACAAAGTTTTTTTTCGTCAGAGGTGCAAAACTCCGTACCCCCATAATCCCCTACTAACCCCTTCTCCCCAAAACATTGTGTTACAAGTGTATGTATAGCGCCAGTCGAAAGTATTGTAAATATGCCTACCCATGTTCACGATCTGTTGTAAATATATGTATATGTGATTGTAAATATATATATTTGTGTTTTTTACGAATGTATGCGTAGTTTATATATATATGTGTATGCATATGTATGTATATGTATATATATGTATGTATGTATATATATGTATGTATAGATCTGTGTATGTGCCGCTAGTTTCCTCTATGGATAATGGAGTTTGTATGCCCCATAGTGCACAAGAGGGTGTCTAAACGAGCACTGTATGAATAAATGATGTAAAGAGTTTTTTTGAGTTTATTACTCAAACTTCTCTTTGTATCAGTCCGAGACTGCTATCTGTGCAAGACTACTGCTGTAATTGGACTTTCTGTTTACCGGGCACAGGTTCGCCCAATAAACAGTTAAATCCCAACACGAAGTCTCCTGTCTTCGGCCACGTCACGACCCCATGACAATATATAGTAGCTCGAGTTTCTGCGAATAAAACCCAACCTTACTCCCTCCTTTCTGGTTACGTGGTTAACCAGCGTCTTCCACTAAAGATCATGGAGTATACCAACACTTTTTAAATAAACATAGTTACATTCGCGAATTACAGTGTCACTCATTGTCTAGCGCTAATATTAAGGCTTCTTCTTGCCAATGAATGGCAAGAAAGAACGTCTTGATGGGCTAGTTGGTATATCATGTAGAAAAATATTCGAGTGCAAACACGCACACACACACACACACACACACACACACACACACACACACACACAAACACACACAGGCATTAAACAGCGTATTTAATGCCTGTGTGCATGGTATGCCGTTGTACGCCGGTAAGATGATCCACTTAAGCTTAACACTGTGCCTAATAGCTCAGCTGTGAATGCTTTTCCTCTGTCAGTTTATACTACAGATGGAGCTTCATGCCTCAGGACTATATTCTCACTAAAAAACCAGGCTGCTTAACTTGCCGTGCCCCACTCCAAAGCCTCGGTTTCGGCATAACATGTGCGGCAGTCGGTGGCTACTCTAATACACTTGCAACCCGCCGAGGAGATTGGAAATGGAACCAGGAGGTTCATTCCAACTTAGGCGAATTGAGCACGCGGTACGTCATTAGGGTGAAGGGGCCTGCTAATCTGACAGGTGGGAATTTCTTGCGCTGACAATCAATGCATGTCCGGACATAGTTTCGAACGGCCACCGTCAGTCTTGGCCGCAGTAGTATTCTGCTTCACTCGGCATAGCGTTCATGTGTGGCCTAAATGACCAGATGTCGCTTCGTCATGGCACGCCTCTAGTACTTCTTTCCTGAGTGGTGTTGGGAAGACAAGTAAGTAGGTGTTGCCACTCGGAGAAGAGCTCACCTTTATAAAGAACCTCGTTGCGCAAACAAAACGATGCTACTCCTCTTGCGAAGAGCTTTGGCATAGCAGATGTACGTCCCTCCAAGAAATCAATAATAGGTTGCAGCTTGGGATCGTTGCGTTGCTGTTGTGCAATTGTAGACGTGTTGACTACACCGGCAAACGCTGCATCGTCATGTTCTTCAGCATTAGCGTCTTCAAATGGGGCGCGAGAAAGGCAATCGGCGTCTGTGTGTCACTTTCCGGATTCATAACTATAGTCATATCGAATTCTCGAAGCTTGAGGCTCCCGCGTGCCGACCGTCCTGACGGTTCTTTATTTTTGTCAACCAGCAAAGAGAGTGGTGATCGCTGATGGCTTTAAACGGGCGGCCGTACAAATATGGGCGAAATTTCATGAACACCCACACCACCGCAAGGCACTGTTTTTCAGTGGTGGAGTGTTTCTCCTCTGTACAGGAGAGAGTCCTACTCGCATAAGCAATTACTCGTTCGGCGCCACCTTGCCACTAAATGAGGACTTCTCCTAAGCCGACATTGCTGGCGTCCGTGTGAACCGCTGTCGGAGTGTCATCGTCGAAGTGTCCGAGAACTGGTGGGCCTTGAAAACGTTGTCGCAGCTCATTTAACGCTGCCTGCTGCTCTTTACCACATACGAACATGACGTCCTTCTCGATTGAGTTGTGTCAAAGGTGATGCAATACGCGAAAAATTCTCAATGAAGCGTCGGTAATAGGCGCAGAGGCCTTAAAAATGCCTCACTGCCTTCTTCTCTGATGGCGTGGAAAAACTTGCAACAGCGGCTATTTTGTCTAGGTCAGGCCATACACCTTCATTGCTGACAAGGTGTCCTGAAAAAAAGAAGCTATTCAAAGCCAAAGTGACATTATTCTGGCTTAAGCGTTAGTCTGGGCTGATCGTATCGCTTGAAACACCGTGCGTAGTCGCTTCAAGCGCTCGTCAAATGTCGCTGAAGATACAATGACATCGTCCAAATATACCAGACACGTTTGCCACATCAGGCCTGATAGGACTGTGCCCATGAGCCGCTGAAACATTGCCGGTGCTGAGCACAAGTCGAACGGGAGAACTCTAAACTCATAAAGACCATCGGGAGTCACGATGGCTGTTCTTCTCGATCTCTTTCGTCATCTTCTATTAGCCAATATCCGCTCCGTAGATCCATCGACAAGAAATACTGTGTTTGGCATAGTCGATCGAGGAAATCGTCTATACGAGGCAGCGCGTAAACGTCCTTTTTCGTAACTTGATTGAGCTTATGGTAATCAACGCATAAACGTAAGGTGTCTTTTTTTCTTCACCAATACAACCGGCGATGCCCAAGAACTTTTTGACGGCTGAATAACGTCATCCTGAAGCATCCTTCGCATCTGACTTTTCTATGGCCACACGTCCCGCGGAGCTATTCGGTATGGGTTCTGCCGTACGGGTATGGCCGTTTCATCCGTAATTATGCGATGTTTCGTCAAAGGCGTTTGGCGAACTCTGGACGTCGAATAAAAAACAGTCCTGAAACTCATTATCAAGCTTCAGAAGGTTTGCTTCTGCAGGGGCAGTAAACTTGGGCCGATGTCGACGGATAAAGGGGTTTACCCGCGATTGACATCAGCTTTCTCCATAGTCAAGCAGCCTGCAACCTCCGTGAGCCCCTCCATTTACGCGACTGACATACTCTCGCATGATGTCGTCACCCAGTACTGAAGTTTGTAACCAGAACGTGCGTTTGTTCACCATTGAGACTTACAACAGCTCTTGCAATAGATAGCCATGGCTGAATAGCAATGCTGGAATTAGTTCAGCGATGTGGTGGTAGTTGCATGGTGGTCGCATGTTACAGCTACGAGAGCACTTGAACTGGG
>WOVY01002609.1:0-92999 GCA_013436015.1 Rhipicephalus annulatus | reverse complement strand
GAATGTAATGAGTTCTTTTTCCAGATTATTGTTGTTTTAAGGTAGAGCCTCACATTTCTATCAAATACTAAAGATTCTATTTTTCCTTCTATATGCTATGAAGTCACTCCTTGTGTTACAATAGAGTGAACACTGTTATGAGAAAAGCTACTTTATGGAGTTAACTCACTCCATATTGACTTAACACACAGAATTGGTGAAAACTGCACTCCATTCCAGCTGCATTAGGAATAATATTCATTTGCATACTTCTGTCTCTTTTGTTTGTTTGTTGGCTGGAGGTTTGGAGTATAGGGTGGCCAGAGGGCACTGTGTAGTCTTTCTTCATCTTCCCAATTTTGTGAACATCAATAGATAGCCGTATGGGAAGCAACCAGCATGCTGAAACAGCGGTTTAAGCATACAAGATGTTCACCATTGCATGCAGTCAGTTGCTGTGAGCAACCTACTGCATACAATTAACTGCGAGTGGTGAACTAACGCTGCACTATGTGTGCCTCCTGGAAAGCTGCAATGGTAAAGTGCCACAATCGTATAGTAACATGGATAACATCGCAATTTCTTTGTTGAATAATTTTGCAACAGAATCAATGGAGTTTTGAATAAATTTGTGTATCTGCCTGGTTCATCAAAGCTACAGAGTCAAATGCGGTATATACTCGCGTATTATGTGTACTTTTTTGTCAATCCAGTCATGTGCGAAGCTAGTAGGAATCGCTGGCCTAAAAGCTCAACTGGGAATATATGTTGCAGGCGCTGTCACAGCTGTCTCAAAGCGGATTGTCATTTGTTTGCTAAGCCTGTTCAAACGCCCCCATTTTCTTGAAGTTCTTCCAAACAGTGCCCACAAAAACCAGTTCCCACGACAGGGTTATACCAGAGAACATAAGTACTCTCCAATAATTGTCGGGAACCCAACGTAAAGTAAGATGCAGACAAGGAAGCGCGATGCCAACACAGTGCCGTGTGTATCGCCCTTCATGTGTGTGTGTGTCCATTCCTTGTCCCAGTCTTCTATTGCGTTGTGTTCCCTCCGAAATCTAACCAACACACCCAAGCTTCTATGCTAAGTCTTATTCAACGCACTCTTCTGCTGGCTCCCATACTGAATATTGCATGTCGAAGAACTCCACGCTGATGTGCTTACCGTAGCACGGTTTCAGTTTTCTTCGGTAAGCTTTATAACAGCAATCTGCCTCGTATAAAATTATTGTAGCCTATCACAATGAACGGTAAAAAGGCAATGGCCAGATGGCGAAACCGAAAAAAAAATGAGTGCGAAAACCTGCCTCATCTAGTTGATGTGACTGGTCCTTGCACGCGTTCAACATCTGTGCTGTGTCTCGGGAATACATTCTTGCCGTGGAAGAGGTGGGAAGATAGGAGGCAAACCTTTAGGCATTTCGGACTACACATAAACAGGTTTCAGTTTTCAAGTTCGATATTCTAGGGAAAGCATAAAAGTTCATGGAAGAAGGGACCTTGCACTCAGTCCATTTTGTGTAAGACTGCACTCGCCTGCTCGACAAGAGATGTGCCTGACCAGAGCATCATGATGTCAAATGTGTCTGTGTGTGTGCTGGCAAGGTGGCTCGGGCTGGTTGGGGAGGGCAAAGTATGCGAGCAAAAAGTTTCTTGTAGTAAAGCAGGCTGGCTAATTATTCTGGTGAGCAAATTATGTGAGGATGCAAATTGTGCGAGTAAATATGGTATGTACTCTTGTATGTTTCAGCTCTATTGCTACGGATCCTGCGGATCCAACTTGGCATCCGGCAGCAACAAAGAGAGGTTCTGCAGGAAGTGCGACAGCTGAAGCACGAGGTACGGCTCTTGTCCGTGCCTCAGCACGCCCAGCCAGCACAGCGCCCCTCTGACCTTCCCCGGCTGCCTGCTGGTACAATTGGAGAAGTGGAGGCAGCTGTGCAGAGTAAAGCTGTGGCTGCGGCTTTGGTGTATATTTCTTGATTTTTAATATGCCTATGTAACATGCAGAAATTTAGTACTGCTTTAAGATACTGTGTTTCGGGAAACAAACTAGTCAGGTTATCTCATGAGCCACTGTGCTACAGTCGAATGTAAATAATTCGTACTCAAAGAGGCCAGAAAATTTGTTCAAATGAAAAGAAGTTCAAAATAATGAAAGTTACCGTAATTACTTGAATCTAACACGCACCTTTTTTCCAGTTAAGAGAGTTCATAAATCGCATGTGCGTTAGAATCGAGTACGGAAAAAAATGAATATGGTCATTTTATTGCCATCGCCACTTACAAAATGGCCGCCCCCTACGTGCGTCGGCATGGCGCGTCGGTCATTTCTGCCTATGTGTTTCCCATGCGCGGCACTTCATACGTGTGCTGAGGAGTCCGTCATATTGTAGTACATTAGCATCGACGGCATGGTAGGGCCGACTCCAAAAACTCGACGAGTGCACCACAATGCTGCTTCTAAAAGAAAAGTCGTCGCGTGTGCCGGAACGGACAGAAATCGGGCCGCATCGCGGTCATTCGGAGTTCCCAAAACGTGCGTGCGGGACTGGCGGAAACAAAAGCAGAATATTGTCGACAGCAAAGATTCACGCAAAGGCTTCAGTGGACCACAGCAGGGTCGGTTTCCACAAATTGAAGAGCTGCTCGGCGAGTATGTGATTAAGCAGTGAGCGGCACAGCGGCCCGTGACGACAGAACTGCTCCAAGTGCAGGCTATGCAGTTAGCCTTAGAAAAGGGTTAATGCAGAGCCATTTTAAAGCGAGCAGGTGCTGGCTAACGAACTTTATGAAGAGAAAAGGCTTCTCCCTCCGAAGGCGAACGGGCATATGCCGGAAGTTGCCAGAGGAGTACGAAGAAAAGCTTCAGAGTCTTCAGAGGTTCCTCCTAAACTTGCGGCAGAACAACGGCTACCTGCTTGGGCAAATCGGGAATGCCGATTACACGCCTCTTTACTTCGACATGCCTGGCACCACAACCGTCTAGGAGAAGGGGGCGAAGCAAGTTTGTGTACTGACATCGGGCCACGGTAAAACTAGAGTGACAGCAATGCTCTGTTGCACGTCAGATAGGCATAAGCTTCCCCCGTACTTCATATTTAAACGGAAGACGCTCTCAAAAAGAGTCTTTTTCGCGAGTGGTGTGATCAAGCGGGCCAACGAGAAAAAAGGGTGCGCGTTGCAACCGATGTCTTAGTTTTTTTTGTCGTGGAAACCGGGCGCGGTAGAAAAGAGTAAATACGGTAAACGAGCGGAGGGCTCACCATGCAGTGATGCATGTGCATGGAGAAGTTTTATTTACAAATTACAGGACATCCGTCATTAATTAAAGTAGTCAATACATGTCTGTACACGTTGGCCTTGCAACGAGTCAACAAGTTTTGCGTGCAGTTTGCAAAGCATTTGTACTTCGGCTTCAGTATTCTCCTGGCAAAAGAAGTTGCGCACGGCAATGTCCAGTGCTGACACTCTTCGAAGACAACTGTGTTTTCACTGTTACCATCTGCGCTGCAGCCGGAGCTTGGCCAGCACATGATGAGAAAGGAGGAGCGTCTCCACCTGGAGAAAAGCAGATCGGCATTCGAGAGAGAAACACTCCGCGGTTGCTTTTTTTTTTCTCTCTTCATGCGCGGTGTTGAAAGGAGAAGAGTCTCTACATAGCAGGAACGAAAAACAGGGAAGCGTGACACCGGCGCGTTGCAGATCGGCATGAGAGAGCCAACTCTCTGCGACAGCTTTTTTCCCCCTCTTTCTCTTCATGCGCAGTGTTAAGAGGAGAAGGGTCTCTACGTGGCAGGGACGGAAAAAGCCGAAGCGTGGCACAGGAATGTCGCAGATTGGCACTTGGCAAACATTCCACCGCAGTCTTTTCTTTCCTTTTCTTCATTTTCTTCTTCAAGCACAGCGATGAGGTGTCTGAAGTGCCACCGCAGGATTGGGCGGGGTGCTGAGAGCATTTTCGGAGCGCGGTATAGCTTTGATAGGATCACAGCGTCAGTTCGAATTAAGTGTGTTGGAATTAATGAGATTCGACTGTATTTACTATAGTCTGTGAAGTCCGAGTGAACTGTCCTAAGCTAACAGACGATGTAGGCGGCATCGTGTGTTTGATGGGCAGTGACTAGCAATAGCCTGCTTAAAACAGACATTCAGTAATTTTGTTCATTTATCACCCTATTTCGTGTCCGCTGCGGCTCTCTCTATTTTGAGCTACAGTTCACCCTGCCTTGTGTTAGCCGATTTCTTACTTTTTTAAAAATCTAACATGCACCCAATTTCGCAGTGTGAAAAAAATGCACCTTTGTTTATTGTGATGAGATTTCTATAGCGACATGCCTCTTTGTTGGCTATCACAGAAAATATAAACAGCAAATGGTGCGATCATCTAGTGCGACCTTTATTTTTCTATCAGTTTCATCTATGACCAAGATTTGGTCGCTCTAAGGTTGCCTCTTAGTACGCCTTGATCATATTCATTTATCTTGTTGTGCTCTGCTTACAATGCATTGATTAAAAACATGTCCAAGCTTCTTTTTGAATTCCACATATTTTATCATTTTTCACCTGTAGAAGCTACTCCTGGTCAACATTCAGGCAAAGACATTGTAACCTCGAAGAAACGTGTATTGGAATTTGAGCACTGTACAAAGTAATTATACTATTTCATAGCTAGAATCAATATTTATTAAGGGTTATAACAGTGTTGTATTTGGTTTCATAACAGCGAAACTGCATTCAGAGAAGGACTCTGAAAGGTTCTCACACTGAGTGTGAGGGGTGATGTGGAAACCATTTTAGGTCAAGTGAGTTGAAGTTAGCATAAAAACAATGAAATATTGTGATGCCCAAAAATTCAAGTTGTTGTTTTCAGTGTCCTCTTCTTGCATATTTTTATCATGAAAACATTTCGATGTGCTGTTGCGTTTACACCATATATGCTTCTTGCATTTTTTTACAGCGCAAGCACCTCCTGCAGATTTGGGGACGTGGCCTCCGAGAAATTGGTGTGAATGCCATGAAGGCTGTATTGGCACATGACGTGCAAGTGCTGTACAGCCTTCATGGCAGAAAAGGGAAAAGGGCCTTTGTGAACCTGAGGCTCTGTAGATTAGTGACAGGTTAGACTTGTTCATTGTTTTATGTGTGTGTACCCTTGTGTATTCTCTGTACTGCAGTGCTTCATGTGTACTATGGTATTTCTGTTCTTGTATGCAGATGTCATCTGTCAAAAAGCAGGGTGCGACCAGGCGGAGGCCCTCAACTTTAAGAGGTGGCTGCCAGGGTCTGGTGATCGCTGTGGGGGCAGGAAGTGGCGCTTCAGAGAAGCATTTGTTGTGGAGCAGCCCGATGATCCCCACTCTCAGAGTGCAGATTATCGGCTGCTCGCGTCAGCTGGCTTCCTGCCCAGCCACAGCAGCCAGGGCCTTGACAGTACCACTGTCACTGTGCCCCCAACGCAACCTGACCTGCAGTAGAGCGGGCCTTTTTTAGTTGTGTATATATATTTTTAAATGTATACATTTTTTGTTGTACCAAATAAATAAAAAAACAAAGAATAAATAGTCTGCAGACTGTCGGTGGTGCACTGTTCGGCTAGCTTATGCTGATTCGGAAGCACCATCACCATGTTTTAGTTACAAAAAAATGCTCTAAACTATGAATATTCTCGATTACCATGTGGGGGACATATGTGGAGATTGCAAGTGGGGGACATACGCTTTCAGCATTTACTTCCTAACGACTTTTTTCGATCTGCTGTACCAAATACCAGTATCAAATAAAGCACTCGCTAGTGCAAAAGATAAATTGGTAAAAAAATAAACTACACTTCCAGTGTTAGCAGAGGGAATGAGGTATAAAAGATGAAATAGATCGAGTAACTGCTTTCAGTTCTCAGCATTCAATTTTCAGTTGCCCCAAGTATACGGGGCTGCAAAGCTACAAGAGCGGGTCATCGAGGCATATTGTTTAAATCTTCCGGTAAGAAAAATTTCCTACTAATAGTGGTTACATAATGGCAAGCCAATCAGTAGCCAATATTCGTCGTGCAGGAAACATCGGTGTAATAACGGCATTTGATTGGCTGCAATGTGGCCCTGGATTGGTCCAATGTCGGTCGTACATCCGTAGCCAATATTCGTCGTGCAGCAAACATCGGCGTAAAAATGGCATGTGATTGGCTGAAATATGGCCCAATGTTGGCCGAACATTGGCAGCTTTGTCGGCAATACGATGGGCCTTCGTCGGCCCAATGTTGGTTGCATACTGGCTAAAACATCGGCAAAACGTCGGCCCATCATTGGCTTGAACGTCGGCCCGACATTGGAAGAAGTTGCACTTCCGACGTCGGCCCGACGTTGGTGCCGATGTTAGCCGATGTTGGTCCAAGATTGGTCCAACGGCGGCGTGCTGCCTTGGTATGTTTCAACTTTACAGGGTTGTTTTCTTTGAATTACTTCGGTAAAACCTGCCTACGTTAACCAACGCAACTAAAACAAGTCTAAGCATATTTCAAAATGTTCAGGCTCAAGCACTCCAGATTTCTGATCGGGAATGACGTAGCTGATAACATAGCCAGTGGAGACCGCTTATGACACCGCTGCAAAGCAGATATTCGTTTCTCCTGTTCGTAAAAATCTTTCGAACTAAAACAAAATAATTTATCTATCCTTGAGGTTGTATTTTCTAATCGCCGTTACATTTTTGTAGGCTACAATCCTATATTGCTGTACAACAGGCAGAACTAAAGCTGTGCACGCTATATAAAAACACTGTAACATTTTGCGTGGCGAAAGTGATTGCGCAAGGCACTTAAGGTCGCTATTTTGACTGCTGCTATATATGTCTAGCCAAATACAAGCTGAGAAGCTTGTGTTTGGTTTGGCATTGAGCTATAAAAGGAAAAGTGCACCGCGCAAATGCCTCTCGCAAAGAAGCACACTAAAGAAGTAATGCTCAGAGTTAAAAGTGTGAGGACTGAAATATATTTGACGAAAAGAGAGAGCGGGAAACAAAAAGAAACAGAAGGACTCATCATACGTATGTAGAAATGAGGCACCGCATATCAAGCACCGCTGAAAGGAAATATATTCAGGAGGCCGGGGAAAACATTCGCTGAAGAAGCAGCATAACAAGCTGGAGTGGCGCTCTAGAAAAGCAGGAGCACCTGAAGCTCCTGCCCGACCACACAGCCAAGGCAGAAGAAAAATTGAGTCCTGATGAACTCATGGGTAAGAGTCCTGTTGGCCTCGAATAGGTCTCAACTGGCTGGCTAAATTCCTACCACGACGAGCTCATGTGCAAAGAAAGCTCAGTATCATAATCTAAGCACCTTAGGGTCAGCCGGCAGCATCGCGTACATCGTATAAACCACCACAGGAAGCGCAGCTATCACTGCGTCCATTTTTTCGATGGCGGGAGCCATCGAAGTCGAAGGACAGGGTGGTGCAGGCAATCTGCACGTCAATGAGATGCACCGGTATTACGAAGTGATCCATCGTAATTTGTTCTGCTCGTGTTACACCTAGAACAAACACGGCTTCAAATGCCTCCTGGGCGATTACAGGATGAAAGTCTGAATCAGCTGGTATGGTTAGAAAAATTGTGGAATTGCCTGCCACGCGTAGTATTGAAATGCGTCCGTGGGCGCAGCCAAATCAGAATAACGCAAAATAATTAGGGAGCAATATGCAGTCCTGCAGTCGCAGAACAGTAGTACACTTCAGATCTCTGTAGAAATACGCGAACGGCCTTTGTGTATGATCTACTGATCGGTTCACTTGAGAGGGCGCTTCATTTGCGTAAACATGTTTTCTATGGTCAAACTTGATTATTGGCATTACGACGAGCCATGGTCTATTCTGCACGTGCTACGGTGATTGACATGCCAGGTGTGTCTTCTAGATGGCCAGAATTGCTCAATTTTGGTCAATTTTCATATTCAGCATTGCCTAAGAGGCATTTTATAAATGTGTTTTAGCAACTTCTCACTCATGTATTTACATTACATAAATTCAAACAACGAACTTAATCTGACGTGATTTTTTTCATTGACTCGTTGTAATAATTGTGTCAATCACTAATATAATAATATTTATTACATTACTTATTGTGATACTGTCTTCATAATTGGAGCCTGCTACTGCGATCATCGTTTATTTTTTGGAAGGAGGTTCTCAAGTCTATATTACTACAACAGACGTACAAATAGGTGTCAAAGAAATGGAGAGTTGTTCAACTGCGACGCATTCAACTCATGGCAGTTATACGAAAATACATGCTTAGTGGTTGACGCAGCACGGTAGTCAGGCCTTCATCTGTTTTCTGCCAAATTATTTGTAGTGATAAATTGGTTGACAGAAAATAGTTCAGCAAATATTTCTTTAACTGCATTTCTCCACACCAATCTATCTTTTAGTGGAAGCGCATAAAAATCGCGGTAGTTCCTTCTTCACGGCTGTTCATTACTGAAGCTGCAAAAAAGGCACTGGTTAATGCTCTATTGATACGATGACGCAAATATATGCGCTTAATAGAAATAGCCTGAACGGAAATAAAAGAATCATGCTAATAGCACGAACTGGGTGAAGGGGCCAGTCAAGCTGAGAAATGCAGCTTTTTTCCCTTCGCACCAAACCACGTATACAGTGTATTTTCGTGTACTTCTGACGTGGTTGAATAAACTCAAACTCAAACAATACACAAAAAGCTTGTGTACGTGTCCAGAGTTTGTTTTCATTTATTGCTGCGTGAATTTCAGTTACGTAAATCACGTAAGCTTATTTATAAAGTTTATGAAAATGCCATATCAGGTGCACAGTTCCTATGTCAAGTCACCTCCTCTTTGTGTATCGCACAAGTGGCCCAGTAGCGTCAAGGAAATATATAAAATTTATGTCGTCTATTGCGGTACAGTAAGTAGGCAGCGAGATGCATTTTGCTACGGGCAAAAAAAAAAACAGCTGTCTCTCCCATAAATGAGGTGAAAATGGCTACCAGGAAACAAGATTGATTGTAGACAACACCGGCTGCAATCTCTTCCGTGTGCGCAGGGCCTCACTCCAGAAAAAAATACAGCGGGCTACATTATGAAGATGAATATGAGCCCCGAGAAAGAACACTGGCGTCACTACTTTCAAAGCGATGTGACCTCACGGCCAAAATTCAGCTCTTCCCCTCCGCTTTTCGCACTTTACTGCACCCATTGTGTACCCAATCAGTAGCGATACGGTAGTGATTACTAAATTTCGCAACGGAAATTTTTTCAAGGCACCATGCAGAAGGTTTCATAACAAGAGAAGGTTATTGAAGTTTTAAGGGGCAGGACGTATACGATTGATGAGGCCGCATATTAGGTCGCGAAGTTGAGCGAAGGAATGAATGACATGTTGGAACTATCACCTTCATCGTCTGTCTTTTAGATGCCTCGGGGAGCAAGAACGTGCACTGGAGGACGTATACTATTGAGAAGGCCATTTATGAGGTCACGAAGGCGAGTGCAGGAGCGGATAACAGGTTGTATCTATGAGGATAATCGTCCTCCATTTACCTGCCTCGGAGAGCAAGCACGTACAGGAGGGCGTATACGATTGAGGATGCCGTTTATTAGGTCGTGAAGGTGAGCGAAGGAGGGGATGACAAGTTGGATCTATCAGGATAATCGTTCTCATTTTAACTGCCTTGCGGAGCAAGCACGCACAGGAGGGCGTATACGATTCGGGAGACAGTTTATTAGGTCATCAAGATGAGCGCAGGAGTGGATCATAGGTTCGATATATGAGCTTCATCGTCTTCCTTTTAGCTGCCTCGAGGAACAAGCACGTGCACCGGAGCACATATACGATTTAGAAGGCCATTTATAAGGTCACGAAGGCGAGCGCGGGAGCAAAGAACAGGTGGTATCGATCGGAATAATCGTCCTCCTTTTAACTGCCTCGGGGAGCAGACACGTGCAGGAGGACGTATACGATTGAGGAGGCCGTTCATTAGGTCGCGAAGATGAGCGCAGGAATGGATGACATGTTGGATCTATCAGCTTCATCGTCTGTCTTTTAGCTGCTTCGGGGAGCAAGCACGTGCACTGGAGGACGAATACCATTGAGAATGCCATTTATGACGTCACGAAGACGAGCGCAGAAGTGGATGACAGATGTATCTATCAGGATAATTGTCCTTTTTAACTGTCTAGGAAAACAAGCACATGCAGGAGGACGTATACGATTGAGGAGGCAATTTTTATGTCGCGAAGGTGAGCGCAGGAACCGGATGATACGATGTATCTATCAGGATAATCGTCCTCCATTTAACTGCCTCGAGGAGCAAGCGCATATAGGAGGGCGTACATCATTGAGGATGCTGTTTATTAGGTCGCGAAGTTGAGCGCAGGAGCAGATGAGAGATTGGATCTATCAGGATAATCCTCCTTCTTTTGACTGTCTAGAGCAGCAAGCACGTGCAGGAGGACGTACACTATTGAGGACGTTTACAAGGTCGCAAAGGTGACCGCAGGAGCGGATGACAAGTTGGATCAATCAGAATAATCATCCTCCTTTTAACTGCCTCGGGGAGCAAGCACGTACAGGAGTACGTATACAATTGAGAATGCCGTTTATTAATTAGGTCAGTAAGGTGAGCACAGAAGCGGATTACAGGTTGGATATATCAGGATAATCGTCCTTAGTTTTACTGGCTCGGGGAGCAAGCACGTACAGAAAAACGTTTACGATTGAGGAGGCCGTTTATTAGGTAGCGATGGTGAGCGCAGAAGTGAATGACACTTTGCATCTGTCAGCTTCATCGTCTGCCTTTAGCTGCCTCGGGGAGAAGCACGTACAGGAGGAGTTATACGATTGAGAAGGCTATTTATTGGGTCGCGGTGGTGAGCGCAGGAGAAGAATACAGGTCGCAACTATTAGGATAATCGTCCTATTTTTAACTTCCTCGGCGAGCAAGCATGTACAGGCAGACTTTTTGATTGAGGATCCCGTTTAATAGGTCGCGAAGGTGAGCAGAGGAACGGCAGACAGGTTGCATCTATCAGGATAATCGTCCTCCTTTAAACTACATCGGGGAGGAAGCACGTACAGGAGGACGTATACGATTGAGGAGACCGTTTATTAGGTCGCAAATGTGAGCGCACAAGTGGATGACAGGTTGGATCTATCCACTTTATCGTCTACCTTTTGGCTGCCTAGGGGAGGAAGCACGTGCACCGGTTGACATATACGATTGAGAAGGCCATTTATGGGGTCAGGAAGGTGAGCGCAGAAACAGAGGACAGGTTGGATGTCTCAGTATAGTCGTCTTCCTTTTAACTGCCTCGGGAAGGAAGCACGTAAAGGAGGACGTATACGCTTGAGGAGACAGTTTATCAGGTCGCGAAGGTGAGCGCAGGAGTGGATGACAGGTTGGATTTATAAGCTTCATCGTCTGCCTTTTAACTGGCTCGGGGAGCAAGCACGTGCACCGGAGCACGTATACGATTGCGAAGGCAATTTATTATATCGCGAATGTGAGCGCTGGGACAGAGGACAGGTTGGATCTCTCAGGATATTGGTCCTCCTTTTAACTGACTCTGGGAGCAAGCACGTACAGAAAGACGTATACGATTGAGGAGAACGTTTATTGGGTAGCGAAGGTGACCGCAGGAGTTGATGACAGGTCAGATCTATCAGGATAATTGTTTTCCTTTTAACTGCTCGAAGAGCAAGCAAGTACAGGAGGACGTATACGGTTGAGGAGGCCGTTTAATAGGTCGCGAAGGTGAGCGAAGGAGTCGATGACAGGTTGGATCTATCCGCTTCATCATCTGCCTTTTAGCTGCCTCGGGGAGCAAGCACGAGCACCGGAGAACGTATAAAATTGAGAAGGCCAGTTATGAGGTCAGAAAGGCGAGCACAGGAGTGGATGACAGGTTGTATATGTCAAAATAATCGTCCTCCTTTTAACTGCCTCTGTAAGCAAGCACGTACGGGAGGACGTATATGATTGGGGATGTCGTTTATTAGCTCGCGAAGGTGAGCACAGGAGCGGATTACAGGTTGGATCTCTTAGGATAATGGTCCTCCATTTAACTGACTCTGGGAGCAAGCACGTACAGAAAGACGTATACGATTGAGGAGAACGTTTATTAGCTCGCGAAGGTGAGCACAGGAGCAGATGACAGGTTGTATATATCAGGATAATCGTCCTCCTTTTAACGGCCTCGGGATGCAAGCAGGTACAGGAGGACGTATATAACTGAGGAGGCCGTTTATGAGGTCGCGAAAATGAGCGGTGGCGTGGATGACAAAATGGATCTATGAGCTTCATTGTCTGCCTTTTGGCTGCCTTGTGAGCAAGCGCGTGCACCGGAGGACGTACACGATTGAGAAAGCCAGTTACGAGGTCACGAAAGCGAGCGCAATACCATAAGACAGGTTGTATCTATCGGAATAATCGTCCTCCTTTTAACTGCCTCAGGGAGCAAGCACGTACAGAAGGACGTATACGATTGAGAAGGCCATTTATTATACCGTGAAGGTGAGCGCAGAAGATGATGACAGTTTGGATCTAACAGCTTCATTGTCTGTCTTTTATCTACTTCGGGGAGCAAGCACGTACAGGATGAGTTATACTATTGAGAAGGTCAATAAAATGGTCACGAAGGTGAGCGCAGGAGCGGAGGACAGGTTGAATCTCTCAGGAAATTCATCCTCCTTTTAACTGCCTCGGGGAGCTTGCACGTACAGGAGGATGTATACTATTGAGCAGGTAGTTTATTATGTCGCGAAGGTGAGCGCAGGAATGGATGAAAAGTTGGATCTATGAGCTTCATCATCTTCCTTTTAGCTGCCTCGGGGAGCAAGCGTGCGCACCAGAGAACGTATACCATTGAGAAGGCAATTTATGACGTCACGAAGATGACCGCAGAAGTGAATGACAGATGTATCTATCAGGATAACTGTCCTATTTTACTGCCTAGGAAAACAAGCACATGCAGGAGGACGTATACGATTGAGGAGGCAATTTTTAGGTCACGTTGGTGAGCACAGGAACCGGATAATACGATGTATCTATCAGGATAATCGTCCTCCATTTAACTGCCTCGAGAAGCAAGCACATATAGGAGTGTGTACACCATTGAAGTTGCTGTTTATTAGGTCGCGAAGGTGAGCGCAGGAGCAGATGACAGGTTGGATCTATCAGGATAATCCTTCTTCTTTTGACTGTCTCGAGCAGCAAGCACGTGCAAGAGGACGTGCACGATTGAGGAGGCCGTTTACTAGGTCGCGAAGGTGACCGCAGTAGCGGAGGACAGGTTGGATCTATCAGAATAATCGTCCTCCTTTTAACTGCCTCGGGAAGCAAGCACGTACAGGAGGACGTATACGATTAGGGAAACAGTTTATTAGGTCACCAAGATGAGCGCAGTAGTGGATCATAGGTTAGATATATGAGCTTCATCGTCTGCCTTTTAGCTGCCTCGGGGAACAAGCACGTGCACCGGAGCACATATACGATTTATAAGGCCATTTATAAGGTCACGAAGGCGAGCGCAGGAGCAAAGAACAGGTGGTATCAATCGGGATAATCGTCCTCCTTTTAACTGCCTCGGGGAGCAGATACGTACAGGAGGACGTATACGATTGAGGAGGCCGGTTATTAGGTCGCGAAAGTGGGCGCATAAATGGATGATATGTTGGATCTATCAGCTTCATCTTCTGTCTTTTACCTGCCTCGGGGAGCAAGCACGTGCACCGGAGGCCGTATACGATTGAGATGGCCATTTATGAGGTCACGTAGGCGAGCGCAGGAGCGGATGACAGGTTGTATCTGTCAGGATTATCGTCCTTTTCTTAACTGCCTAGAGGAACAAGCACATGCAAGAGGACGTATACAATTGAGGAGGCAATTTATTAGGTCGCGAAGGCGAGCGCAAGAATTGACGACAGGATGTATCTATCAGGATAATCGTCCTCCACTAAATTGCCTCGGGGAGCAAGCTCGTACAGGAGAAGTTATACAATTGAGAAGGCCATTTATTATTCGCGAAGGTGAGGGCAGGAGCGGATGACAGGTTGGATCTATCAGAATAATTGTCCTCCTTTTAACTGCCTCGCCTCGTGTTAAAGCACGTACATTACGACGTGTGCGATTGAGAAGCCGTTTATTATGTCCCGAGGTTGAGCGCAGAAGTGGATGACAAGTTGGATCCATCAGCTTCATCGTCTGCCTTTTAGCTGCCTCGTGGAGCAAGCTCGTGCTCCTGAGGACGTATACGATTTAGAAGGCCATTTATGCGGTCACAAAGGCGAGCGCAGGAGCAGATGACGGAATGGATGTATCAGGATAATAATCCTGTTTTTCAATGCCTCGGTGAGTAAGCACGTGCAGGAGGATATATACGATTGAGGAGGCCGTTTATTACGTCGCGAAGGCGAGCGCAGGAGTGGATGACGGTAGATATATCAGGATAATCGTCCTGCTTTTAACTGCCTCGGAGAGCAAGCACGTCAGGTGGATGTATACGATTAAAAAGGCCGTTTATTAGAACGCGAAGACGAGCGCAGGAGCAGATGACGGGTTATATCATTCAGGATAATCGTCCTTCTTTTCACTGCCTCGAGGAGCAAGCGCGTGCAGGAGGTCATATACGATTGAGGAGGCAGTTTATTAGGTGGCGAAGGCGAGCGCAGGAGCGGATGACGGGTTGGATCTATCAGATAAATCGTCCTCCTTTTAACGGCCTCAGGGAACAAGCATGTACAAGAGTACGTATACAATTGAGAATGCCGTTTATTGGGTCAGGAAGGTGAGCACAGAAGCGGATGACAGGTTGGATCTATCAGGATAATCGTCCTTATTTTTACTTGCTCGGGGAGCAAGCACGTACAGAAGGACGTTACGATTGAGAAGGCTATTTATTGGGTCGCGAAGGTCAGCGCAGGAGAAGATGACAGGTTTGATCTATTATGATAATCGTCCTATTTTCAATTTCTCGGGGAGCAACCATGTACAGGAAGACTTTTTTTTATGGATTCCGTTTATTAGGTCGCGAAAGAGAGCAGAGCAGCGGATGACAGGTTGCATCTATCTGGATAATCGTCCTCCTTTTAACTGCCTCGGGAAACAAGCACGTACAGGAGCACGTATACGATTGAAAAGGCCATTTATTAGTTCACGAAGGTGTGCGCAGGAGCAGAGGACAGGTTCGATCTCTCAAGATAATCGTCCTCCATTTAACTGACTCTGGAAGCAAGCACGTAGAGGAGGACGTATACGATTGAGGAGAATGTTTAATAGGTAGCGAAGGCGACCGCAGAAGTGGATGCCAGGCTGGATCTATCCACTTTATCGTCTTCATTTTGGCTGCCTCGGGGAGGAAGCACGTGCACCGGAAGACAAATTCGATTTAGAAGGCCATTTATGGGGTCACAAAGGTGAGTGCAGGAGCAGAGGGCAGGTTCGATGTCTCAGTATAATCGTCCTCTTTTAAACTGCCTCGGGGAGCAAGCACGTACAGGAGGACGTATACGATTGAGGAGACAGTTGATCAGGTCGCGAAGGTGAGCGCAGGAGTGGATGACAGATTGGATTTATAAGCTTCATCGTCTGCCATTCCACTAGATCGGGGAGCAAGCACGTGCACCGGAGGACGTACACGATTGAGAAGGCCAGCTACGAGGTCACGAAGGCGAGCGCAAGAGCATAAGACAGGTTGTATCTATCGGTATAATCGTCCTCCTTCTAACTGCTACAGGAAGCAAGCACGTACAGAAGGACGTATACGATTGAGGAGAACGTTTATTAGATCGTGAAGGTGAGCGCAGAAGATGATGACAGTGTGGATCTAACAGCTTCATCGTCTGTCTTTTATCTACCTCGGTGAGCAAGCACGTACAGGTTGAGTTGTACTATTGAGAAGGCCATTTATTAGGTCACGAAGGTGAGCGCAGGAGCGGAGGACAGGTTGAATCTCTCAGGAAATTTATCCTCCTTTCAACTGCCTCGGGGAGCTTGCACGTACAGAAGGATGTATACTAAAGAGCAGGCAGTTTATTAGGTCGCGAAGGTGAGCGCAGGAATGGATGAAAGGTTGGATTTATGAGCCTCATCGTCTGCCTTTTAGCTGCCTCGGGTAGCAAGCACGTGCTCCGGAGCACGTATACGATTAAGAAGGCTATATATTAGGTCGCGAAGGTGAGCGCAGGAGCGGATGACACAATGTATCTATCAAGATAATCGTCCTTTTTAACTGCCTAGGGGAAAAAGCACATAGAATGACGTACACGATTCAGGAGGCAATTGATTTGGTCGCAAAGGCGAGCGCAGGATTAGATGACAGGTTGTATCTAGCAGGATAATCGTCCTCCTTTTAACGGCCTCGGGGAGCAAGCACGTACAGGAGGACGTTTACGATTGAGGAGGCCATTTATGAGGTCGCGAAGGTGGGCGCAGGAATGGACGATATGTCGATCTATCAGCTTCATCGTCTGTTTTTTAGCTGCCTCAGGGAGCAAGCACGTGCACCAGAGGACGTATACGATTGAGATGGCCATTTATGAAGTCACGTAGGCGAGTGCAGGAGCGGATGACAGGTTGTATCTGTCAGGATAATTGTCCTTTTCTTAACTACCTAGGGGAACAAACACATGCAGGAGAACAAATACAATTGAGGAGGCAATTTATTAGGTCGCGAAGGCGAGCGCAAGATTGGACGACAGGATGTATCTATCAGGATAATCGTCCTCCACTAAAGTGCCTCGCGGGGCAAGCACGTACAGGAGAAGTTATACAATTGAGAAGGCCGTTTAATATTCGCGAAGGTGAGGGCAGGAGCAGATGACAGGTTGTATCTATCAGGATAATTGCCCCCCTCTTAACTGCCTCGCCTCGGGTTAAAGCTTGTACAGGAGGACGGATGCGATTGAGAAGCCGTTTATTATGTCCCGAGGTGTAGCGCAGAAGTGGATGACAAGTTAATCTATCAGCTTCATCGTCTGCCTTTTAGCTGCCTCGTGGAGCAAGCACGTGCTCCTGAAGACGTATACGATTTAGAAGGCCATTTATGCGGTCACAAAGGCGAGTGCAGGAGCAGATGACGGAATTGATCTTTCAGGATAATATTCCTGTTTTCACTGCCTCGGTGAGTAAGCACGTGCAGGAAGATGTATACGATTGAGGAGGCCGTTTATTAGGTCGCGAAGGCGAGCGCAGGGGTGGATGACGGTAGATATATAAGGATAATCGTCCTGCTTTTAACTGCCTCGGAGAGCAAGCACGTCAGTTGGATGTATACGATTGAGAAGGCCGTTTATTAGGTCGCGAAGACGAGCGCAGAAGCAGATGACGGGTTATATCATTCAGGATAATCGCCCTCCTTTTCACTGCCTCGGGGAGCAAGCGCGTGCAGAAGGTCGTATACGATTGAGGAGGCAGTTTATTAGCTAGCGAAGGCGAGCGCAGGAGCGGAGGATGGATTGGATCTATCAGAAATATCTTCCTTCTTTTCACTGCCTCGGGGAGCAAGCACATGTTGGTGGATGTATGCAATTGAAGAGGCCATTTGTTTGGTAGCGAAGGCGAGCGCAGGAGCAGATGACGGGTTGGATCTATCAAATAATCATTCTCCTTTTCACTGCTTCGGGAAGCAAGCACGTGCGGAGGATGTATACGATTGAGGAGGCCGTTTATTAGGCCGTGGCGGTGGGCGCAGGGGTGGATGACGGCTTGTATCAATCAGGATCATCGTCCTCCTTTTCATTGCCTCAGAAGCAAACATGTGCAGGTGGACATATGCGATTAAGGAGGCCGTTTATTTGGTCGCGAAGGTGAGCGCAGGAGCGGATGATGGGTTTGATCTGTCAAAATAATCGTCCTTCTTTTCACTGCATCGGGGAGCAAGCACGTGCACTGGAGGACGCATGCAGCTGAGGAGGGTGTTGGTTAGGTCGTGGACGTGAGGGCAGGAGAGGTCAACAGGTTGATGCTAATGCTGATGACCTCAGATGTATGGCGCTCACCCACAGATGGGGATGGGCCGAGAATAGGACAGCAGGTAGCTTTAATGAAACCGAATTGGAATTAAAATCAATCTGGAAAATTATTTTAGAGATAATACTGACAATAAACGAAAATCGTTGCTGAGCAAGTGCTCAAACAGTCTCTTGCTCATGACCGACATAGCCACGAAATATAAACTATAGATCTGAAAAGGTTAGGGTTCACTAGCACGGTAATATTTTAGTTTTATTAATGTAGTCAAACACAGTGGCGCATTTATACCTGTGGCAGTAACTGAATGAAGTGCCGCCAAGTGATAAACGTTCTCGTACTTCAGCTTGTATTCTTAACTTCAGTATTGTGGCTACTAAAATCTTTTGCTCTGATAAGAGTAACAAATATAAAATAAAAAGAAATGTTAGGTTATTTCAAATTTGTTGCAAAAAATGCATAGCAGTGACGCATTGAGTCGAGTTTTGTTAGGGTAATAATTTAGTTGTGGAACTGTACAGCGCAATGTGGTATAGGTGGATTTATACTGGCTAGATACACACCACTATTTACTCCAGCAATACCTTGGTTGGATCTATCAGCGTCGTCTCTTTTCTTCTAGCTGCCTAGGAAAGAAGCACCTGCACCGGCCTTCGTTTGTTTCGTCTATAGGCGCAAGAGTCCTCTTCTTGCAGACAAGGACCGCGAGCCAGTCGGTCTACGCGTCTCAACCTAAACAATTTTAAGCGGGCAACATGGTCAGCTACTGTTTTGGCAGTTGGTCTATCACTCGCCGTAACCCGTTTTATGGAGTATGTGTCCTATGTGAGTTTTGTGAAAATAACAAATGCTTCATCATAAGTGGCTTTTGGCATATGCAGCGTTTCCTTGTAGGACTTCACAGTCAGAATAAATCACCTGGTTGATAGGTTTCAATATAAAGGGTGAATGGGTAGCGTGCTTTCCCTCTGTCTTGACATGCGAAGGTGCGTAATTCAGTCATACGCTGCACCTCTTCAACAAGTCAGATAGTTTCGGCGACTGTAGATTTTTGTTCATAGAAAAAGAAAACCCTGTCGGTCATGTGAGCCGAGGAGGGAGGGGGGAACGTGCCTAAAGTAAGAAGTGAGCTATAGCATGTAGTCTCTTGCTTCGCTGTATTGAATGGATACCTAATGAAAAATCATACGTCGTCGAGTTTGTATGTTTGGATGAGACAAACATAGACAACATGTTGATAACGCCTTGGTTAGTAAACTTTGTAAACCCATTCGCTTGCGGATGGTAAGGCATCGCGTGACGCAAGCTACACTCACACAAACGGTCATTTTGAATAGCGCGCTATTAAGATGGTTCGTTTAGATACAATAACATTTAAAATACAGGCACGACTCTTAGTGGGATAATTTTTTTCTTTTTAAGTGCTCCTAGGCCTAAGGTGCTTCCTTTCAGACGTGTAGTGACATTGCCGGCTGTGAGTGGTGACGCATTTTGTGTCGTTGTGTCATGTGGGGGTTTGCACAGCTAATATTTCCTTCTGCAGCAAAGCATTCCGCAGTAATCTGCTGCTATTGTGCGATACGCGCATGTCAATATTCTGAGAATTACTTTTATCGGTAGTGTAGAGTAACAGTTGATTGACGAAATGTGTACCTTTTCCTGCATGACTATTTTCCTGGTGCCCTTCTAGAAATATCATCCCATGATCATGACAACTTTGTTGTATTCTAGAACGGGGTCGCTCGTGCCTTCTCTGCCAAGTGTGTGCTAGTGCAATGTTTTAGTAGCGACGTTGCCACATTGGACACCACACTCAACCCTACTTATTTGGCCCGTGTGAAGAACAACATTAAAATTCCCGTTTGTGTGGTGTCTGTAGTTAACGGACGCACACTTGTGTGGAAAATGAACAGTTTAATGAAGCCCACAGTGTTGCCGGGAGCAACGAAGGCTGTATGTAAACCCGAATTGTTACGACGCTGATTTCCTTCTTGACGCTGCCGGTGAGAACGGACATGGAGCTCCTCAATGTTCAGAGATTTGCAACTCCTACAAGTTATGAACAATTCCCTAAACAAAAGCGAGCATTACCCTCACCACGACGTTCTCTCCAAGCACGCTGAACATTCGACATTTCAAAAAAGCTATCAGAATGCCTCAAGTGCAGCATCTCAAGTACGCAATCAAATGAAAACCTCGTCGACGCACCCTTCATGACAGAACCCTTGCCCATTGCCATCTACAGAGCGCAACGTTTTCAGCGAGCAAGTGTTTGTATTTGTTCAAGAACAGTTTAGTGAAAACAGCAGACATAAAAGAACACGGTCGTTGCGAAAGCAGCATTCTCTCTTTCTTCTTCCTCCTCTCTCGTTTCTACATGTTTTATCTCGCAGGGACACTTCGTAGCCATATATAAGCTATCTCTATGTGACCACATTCTCTAATAATGCACACTCTTTAGCTGACAACAGCAACGACCGCGATCGATTTGCCCTTTAACAGTTGTCTGTTGCGAAAGCTTTTGTCGTCAAAGCGAGTGCGCAACATTCAGTTCCCTGGAATTGATAAACCTTCTATATTACTGGCAGCTATGAAAATCAAAATTATATAGAAATCGTTCATTATTACACGTTGCTAATACTTAGTAGAAAGACATTTAATGGTGGAATGGCTTCTATACAGACGCTGTCTGTCATAATAGCCTGTATATCTCTGTTTTATTTCGAAGCAACAGATCCGTTACGACCGCCACAAAGTGAGAATGCACTCGTTTCAATCTTGTATGTTCTTATTATCTTTAGCCAACGGGAAGCACATTCAGTGCCTAACACGTTGTGTGGTATGCATACGTCCATCTAAATACATTTTTCGATAAGGAGTCCGACTTGGAAGAGCACACACAGATGTATTTAATTGAGGGTTAAGTAAGTAGCGCCAGCGATATAGATTACGTCATGCCAGTCTATCTTCTTTTCTTCTTCAACTCCATGCCACTGGTACGTAGCATGACCCCCATTGGCGGAGGCGTAGTCATTTGACGCATTCTTGTAGGGCTTGATCCATGAGACGTGGGCAGTATCACTGGACCGCACAGCTGGTGATCATGCACAGATGAGGCTGATTTCATAGGTTACAGGGGTTACTTGACGCAGAACACGGTAAAGTCCCGTGTAAAAAGACAAAAGTATTAAATGCGAAGGACTTCTTAGTGAACTTCGGCGAAGTTGAGCATATCTATCTATCTATCTATCTATCTATCTATCTATCTATCTATCTATCTATCTATCTATCTATCTATCCATCTATCTATCTATCTATCTATCTATCTATCTAGCCACCTACAACTTTTAGCTCTCCTGGCCGTTTCGGGAATGGTATCGATGCCAAGCTGGGTATAGCATAACATGACTGTATGAAGAACATATTTGACTTGTCTTAACATGAAGATCATGACATGTATGTCATGATGCCATGATTTACAATTCCTGGACCTGCAACTCTTGTGGTGGTTTCGTTCACATGGCATATTGCAAAACGGATATGGTATGACATGATTGCATGGCAAACACAAGCGACAGACCATAACATGAAAATCATCACATGCGTGTCATGTAACATGACTACACGCCACGCTCATGATGCGCTCGAGGTCGTTTCGCTAGCGTCACATACACCAAACTTGGTATTACCGTACGTGAATGGATCACAAAGGTATGTGACTGGTGGCAACATGATAATCATGAAATGCGTGCCATGTAACAACATGACTGCATGCCACGCTCATGGTGCGCTGGTGGCCGTATTAGTAGCTTCACTTATACGTAATTTGGTATTATGGTATGTGAAAGCATAACGAAGAGATGAGACTTGGTGCAAACAAGATAAACACGAGATGCGCATCATGTAACAACATGACTACATGCTACGCTCATGATGCGCTTGCGGCCGTTTCGCTAGCTTCACGTGTACAACATTCGGAAATACGTGACGCGAATGGACGACACACGTAAATAATACATCGAAACGTGATAATCACGACATGTGTGTCCTGTAACAACATGAATACATGCCACACTCGCGATACGCGGGCGGCCAATTCGCTAGCTTCACGTATGCGAAATTCGGTATTACAGTAACGCCAATGGATGACGAACGTATGTGACTAGTGCAAACATCCTATTCATGAGATACGTGTCGACAACATGCCTACATGCCACAATTAAACCACCAATACACTTCGACGTGACATGGCGCGCGAGCTCGCCGGTGTTCCTTTTGTTGCGTCACGCCAGCGTGGCCATGCCAGACGCCGGTCCTTCCACATGCTCGCTGGCGTGCGCCACGCTGCGTTGCTTTGACGCATACGTGTTACGGCGCGTCCGGCGTCCCTCCGTCACGAAAAGAGGCAGGCGCAGTGCTGTCTGGGTAACGCATCGGCGCTAAATGCAGTGTGTCGCAATTCGCTCCGGTTGCCGTCAAGCCACGCCAACGGACGCTGGGAGCGCCGATCGCACCTGGCGTCAGACTATAGAGTTCTCGTGTTTTGCTAACGAATAGCTTTGCTGTGCTCAGCGTGCGTGCGCGTCAACGTTATGTTAGAGTATATTGTGACATTCATGATACACTCGTGGCCGTTTCGCTAGCTTCACATATACGAAATTTGGTATTACGTGACGTCAGTAGATGATGAAGGTATACGACTGGTGCAAACATGACAATCATGACACGGGTGTCTTGTAAGATCACGATCAGATACCACGTTCATAGCATGCCCGCGGCCATTTAGCTAGCTTCAAGCTTCCCGTATACTCAATTTGGCATCACTTGATGTGACTAATGACAAAGCTAAACGACACCTCCAAACGAGATAGTCATGACATGAAAGTCGTGTACGGCATAATTTACCTCCACCACGTAATATTTAGGTGATTTTGAAGTGGCATATCAACCTTCCTCAATTGTGCTTAACATATCATCGATTCCCACTGTACTTGGGGTCTGCCAATTTTTTATATAGCAGCGCTTTGGCTCCAGTTCCAGCATTGAGCGCCCTCTGTGTATGCATCACCGGCAAAGCAATTGAGGGTGAAAGGAAGCAACGGTGTAGAGCAGTGCAGGATCAAAGACAACGACTTACAACTGCATATTCCTGGGCGGCCACTGGCGGAGCCAACGTTTAAAGCTGTTATAGAACTCGCAAACGCACTGCTATCCACAGGCTCCACACCAGCGAGATAGTTGCGGTAGCGCTGTATCTTTGAAGTTGATATGTATACGTGTATGGAACTGTCGTTTCGGCAACGCTGGAATGGCACCCGAAAGGAGGAAGAAGACAACGTGGTTGTAGTGGGTTGGTCTCTCGAGCTTTCCCCGTTGGCCTACATGACTGTGAGCTCTTTAAGCTGTTAGGAAGACCTGCTGTCAAAGAACAAATCTTTCCCGTAGCAATTTGAAACATCATGTTCAAAATTTTCGTTGCAGGTACCCTACTCATGGCTCTCTCGTACTGATGTAAACGTAGCCTTATGTAGTTCTTCCTGAGCATTGAGCATCGCAGTTTGTTTATGTGAGTCGTCACCAGCTGCTGCTAAAGATTTGCTCGGGCTATAGACTCTGGAACAGGAATTTTACCGCAATATTTTGTATATGTTTTTTTCTTTGGCGCGGCTTCATCTCGGCGGGCTCCAACACATAGAGGGTCCAGCTGACTTGCCTCTCTAGTGTTTCCGGCACGCTCGTGGCCGTCTGATAAAATGAATGTATCCCGAATTTTCCACTGCTAGATATATCTCTGTGACGAATACGAATTCCAGGTGGTAATATGGAAATCATGACAAGCCTTTCAAGCACAGGCAAGCTTTACATTCCGCCCTCATGGTTGGCTGCAGCCACCGGTTCGCTAGGTTCATTTCCACAAAAATTCGTATCTTTGGAGGTGACTGCATGGAGCACTGAAACTGAAAGGTAATATTCACCACAAACGATATTTCGCGAAGTGACTGCTATGACGAACATAAATGACCAGTTGTGCCATCATGATCGTAACGTGTATATTATGTCCATCATGATTTGCATGCCCTGTTCAAAATGTGCTCGTGACAGCTTGGCTACCTTGATATTCATCAGATTTTGTAATGTATAAGTAATGTATCAGAGGATTGTACGGCAAACGTAAATGAAAGGTGGAAACATGAAAATCACGAGATTCATTTTTGTATAGATTGAAATACGTATTTGGCTCGTGGTGTGATCGCGAAAGTTTTGCTTGCTTGATGTTGAACAAAATTGATATTTTGTGAGGCTACTCTATGTCGGGTAAGAATGAAAGCTTATAACGTGGTAAAGGTGAGCTGCACCTAACGTATAATGTGATATACATGCCGCGATTTTGGCGTGCCCGTGGCTCGTTGCCTAGTATGATACTCACCAAAATTGATTATGCGTAAAGTGACTGTGTGACGAACATGAACCAAAGGCCAAAACTTGAAAATAATAGAATGCCTTTCATGCATATCATCAATCGTATGCCGAGATCACGATGGGCTATTGTAGCCATGCGGTACATGACATGGCTGCCATCATTTCAGGTCACTACATTCTCTTACTTACGCCATACGTTTCCGTGACATAATGCCATTTCTGTTGATTTCCAATTGGTGAATCCTCTGTGAGCACAGCACGAGCGCGCGTTTAAATCATGCTTTACATAATATATATATATATATATATATATATATATATATATATATATATATATATATATATATATTATATATATAAATCAAGTGAGGTTCTTCTATGGCCTGACAAACTTAGGAGGGCAACAAATCCACGGCTACACTAATCTCTCGCTCAAGCCACTTATGGCCCTCGCGTGCCAGTGGAATGCAAAATAAAATATCAGTTTCAACGCGAGGGTGGTGGAATAAGTGTGAGAACACCATTATTAATGTTATATGAACAAAATATCGGTAAATCAAGTCCAGGTGCTTATTATCTTGCACACCATCTGACAACATCTTTAAATCTTTTATATCCTACCTGACTGAAATAAAGGAATTATGGCTGCCCCAGGGAGCGAAACAGCTTTGCAGGCTTGAAGCTGTCTGATGATTCAACATTAAGATGTGAGAGCACAGCAAGTATGTTGAAGGGTATGTAGGAACCGTGTACTGATGCTGAGCAAGAGAGTGCACGCTCCTGCCCTCGCGACCAGTTCTATAACGTCTAGGGTCACAGTTGAGCCTACAGCAACGCGGCCACTACGCCAACCCCACTCACAGGTGCACCCTCGTGCAAACTAGCCAGATGATAGACAGACAGTATCTCCTCTTAAGCAGCCATAAGCGAAGGCTTTTCATGGGAACCGACTTCATCGCACGGGCCCCTCGAGCAATGGGGAAACGCTGGCTTGTTTCTTAGCTCCTTGAATCACATGTGCAGACAGTTTTGGCGCGATCCTATTGTCATGTACCACGGTTATATACGGAACAAGACGGTGACGCGAACGGAGAAAACGAAAATTTGTCTAAAATGCCCGTACAATTACTGTCAAATTCACAGAATATCGGAAAAAGTCACCTCTCCCGCTCAGGCACTCTTGTCATGTTGCAAGTAGCCACAGAAACACCAGCATCCCGCGGTACTTAATCGGAAGCTTTTGAGCAGTTAGAAGCGACGGTGCACACGTTGCTATCTTTTGGTCTGGTCATTGTCAACGCAAAGGACCAGAAGGAGACTGAAAAGGCAATGACTAAAGAACAAGCTGCTTACCCGCTTACATGATTTTGGTTTTGTCAAGTGTACCATTAGGTGTTCTTCATCTTGAGCATTGCCTGCTAGAATACGGCCACTTATAGCGAATGCGGCCACTAATGGGAAAGAAAGGAATTTTGTCGATTCTGCTGTCTCAACGTGTAGCGATGGGACCACATTACTTAAAAGTCATACGAGTCAGTCGGTGACGTGTGCCGAGATCTAGCGCATGGTACGTCTAGCAGGCAGCTTGATGATGTCACGGTCTGCATTGGCGCGAATGAAATGACTCGCTTGTTTCCCCTTTGCTTTGCATTGTTGATCACTTCCCGCTTACTTTGTTTTACTCTGGAATAAAACTACGTTGAGCGGAGGATGTTATCGACTTTTTTATTTATATTAAGCATAACAAGAACGGCAGAAACCTGTTGAGTATGTGTGTCTAATTACTATCGAATTTATATAAACACGCAATGCGACGGCGTACTGAGTTACAACCATCCATTTTAAGGCTCTCATACGTTGTTCGGGGTTCGGTGACACAGTGCCATAGCACCGACGAAAAACAGAAGTCGATTAATAAGGTAAATATTGTATTTTCTGCTCATCAATGGAAATGTGGTTCATGGCGCGGAATCCTCTAAACCAAATTCATCCTTACGATGGGTAACTTATTTCCACAAAGTACATTTTTTCTAATGGGGAATGCGCTTCAATCCTAAATTATACGTCATTTATCTGCAACATACAATCGCCACATTCATCTTCGAGACAGGTTGTGGCTGATCACTTTAGTACTCAATACTGCCTGTCTTCCACACGTGTTTTACAAGTTTGAAGTGGTCTGAGCATGGTAAAAAAGCTTTCACTGCCATGAAATGATTCATCACATATAAACAACTCAAATGATACCTTGTTTGAAATGCCCATGGCTGGAACTTTGAAATTTGACTGGACACGGTGAAGTAGAGTCGCTTTGTATAATGCGCCATTGGTTTTCAGCTCAGCGAAGTTATAATGTCGCAGCGGATATCAAAGAGCCTAACTGTGGTTCAAGAAGAATCCTCGTCTCAACATCCGTAAGAAATAGCTTGTATGTACAAGTTGCTTTCTAATGACACTCTTTATTTTTGTCCTTCTTCGTCAAGCCACATATGCAGCTTTATGCGTGGAGGCGAGAATCGACCACGCGAGTTAGTACATATTTCCACATCGCGTGATTTTGAAATTATCTCATATAAGGCTTCTTGACTCGTACAGGGACGGCACGTTGGGCCTGTTGGTTTGAATTCATCTTGAACATGGTTTTAATAGCGCAACACTAGAAACACGCACAGAAAGAAAAAAAGAAAGAGTCACCAACATGTTTGTTTCCTCTATCTTTGTGTTCGTGTTTCTAGAGTTGCACTGTTAACCAAGTTCGAAATAAACTGTTGTGTCAACCGTGCATTATATTGAAAAAATTGCATATTGTGACATGACGCTGTTGGCTTTGATTATCAATCATGATAAGGTAGATTATTTAATATATGATTCGATATGCAATTTATTGAGAGGTAAAACGTTACACCTAGATATTATTACGGTAGTGGTTGCTTTTAGCTGACAAGCAGCTCTTCGACTAGCAAGTGAAACGCTGTACGTTCTTCGGTCCGTGCTAACGCACAGCACCACGTTCTCCCTGCCATAGTTGCGGGAGCGATACCAAGTAGGCCAGTTCACAGCTTCGCGTTGATGTCACTCTCTTTCTTACCCGTAGCAGCTAGCTCCTCCCAACACATCTGCGTGATGTTGTTACCCAACCCACAAAACACTTCCTCTCTCGCTTCACCCTCTCCACCAGCCGCAACGCTCGACCGCACGTCGAGTTGAAACACTCTTTAAGCTCGTTTATCTGCGATTGAATCTTACACAAAACCCAACCAGTCTCCAGTGTCTTTGCGTTTCAATTACACGTTTACTCTAATAAAGGTAACAACGAGTTTCGCTTCAAACCATTCTTCCAGCAGCCGCGTCGACAGCCGTTTCTGCCGGGTAAGTGGCGTTCACACCGCTGCTGCTTCGCATCCCATCGTGGATTCCCTCTTGGCGATGGTGCACAACTCTTTTTGTAGCAGTGTTTTCGTCCTACTATATCATTGGGACGGTTTCACTGCTTCTATTGGTGTGATCTGGCACGACGTTTGTCGACGCTGCCTTTACCATCTAGTGAAGCAAAATGATGAAGCTGAAAAGCGTAGGTTTCCTCTGATTAGCACTCTGCAGTATCAATGGTATGATAAGAAAACCCAACGGTGGCTTTGTTCTGAAATTATGTGGCCTTTCACACGCCAGTGGGGTCTACGATTAACGAGTAAAGTCGTAATTACCGCGCGAGAGAAGTTTGAAATTTTGTGTCCTGACTTGTTTCTATAGCGTCGTCTTCGAACTTAAAAGGTCTCAAGATTTAGCCCGTTCATACCGCGCTAAAATTGGCGTTAAGACGCACAGACTTGGGAAGACGTAAGACGTAGCGAGGATTTATTGTTCTGAAACCTCGTAAATCTAAGTCGTTCATACCTGGTAGCTCAAAAAGTCATCGAAGCATCAACAGCGATATTAAAACATGGTTTCATGGGACCAACCGCGTTGTCATTATCTATTGTTGTTTGCATGTTTTACAGATTTAAAGATTTCTTACGATGCGGCCCAACAAGAAAATGGTTTCTTTTTAAAAACTGCTCTTCTCAAGCGTCAAGACAGAAGCGATAAGTGGTGCCACTTAACAAAACACTAGCTAATGTCTTTATTCCAGTCAATGTCTCCACTGCTTCTCTGGCCAATCGCTAGGCGTACAAGTCAACACGTTAGGAAATTATATGTCGCCTTGTACTGCTAAGCGCAAGAAGCTTCGCTTCTGACGGCATCATTTTTTGCATAGGATGAGCTGATAGTAAAGTATATTTTTGTGACTAAGTCAAATTGAAGTACTCGTACTTTCTTCATTCCTGAAAATTTAATCAAACGAAATTTGGCCTCGGTTTTCAGCAGGTAATAATAAAGATTTTCAATATTCAACAGTCGTTTCCAACCACGCTGTTTATCAAAAAAATAAAACTTTCTACGACACGCTATTCAAGTGGTATTAGTAATGTCGGTGTTAATGCGAATAACTGAGCTTCTCTGACAATAATTCAGATAGAATCCATGGCCTTTACTTAGTATGCACTATACATATCAGTGGCAAGCAGCAGATGTAGCAACGTGATGCGTTTTTAAATTGTTGAGCAAACAGGCACCCCTATCAACGCGGGAAGTTATTAACACAAGCATTATCAAGAAATATATTCACGTCGTAGTAATTTTATTGATTTACTTTGAGCTACTGAACCGATAGCATTTTACTTCTAAATATGCATTAAATTCTGCATAGCCTCTTCTAGAATATGACAGGCGTATCGTTCGTGTATGCTCAGCATGCCAGACTCCGTCAACACAGATAGGCCTACAAACTCACGAAAACATTAAGGTTAGAAGAGGAACGCAAATGCCGCAGCTAGTGCCTTTTTACGGCTGGGTTTCAGAATTCTTCGCATTTAAAGCTTCATATGCGCTACATACACTATGTACAGCATTTTCTTCTGCAGAGTTTGTGTTAGTTAAGGCCAATCATATACGCTTGAAGAACGCTGTCTTTTAGCGGTACTATTATCACAAAGTCAATAAAGCGATAATTCTAATGTTTGCACCAAGTCGTGCGGAGCTTGGCACAGCAAAGCACAAGATTATCCTTGCTTTTCCTCCCTGACCGACACGTCCTCCTTTGATACACGTGGGGTCCCTCTGAGGAGTCAACCAGGTTGTACACTGTCGAGAGGAGGAGGGGAGCGACGTCTAAGTCTTCGGCTGTGGCCTGCTTGTGTTGTATTTCAGTCTACCGTTCATCACCTCTGACTGTTTATTTCTCTCCCTTTTATTGATGTTCTTTGGTCTCTCTTTCTATTGCTCTTTTTGATTAATTCTGGGCTACTCTTTGCTCTATGCTTTCCTCTCTTCTTTCTTTCTCACCATGATACTTTTCCCCATCATGCTCACTTCCCTTCCCCACGCCCCATCTACATTATACTAAACATAGTTGCACTATGCTCTGCTAGTCTAGCTGGAGAGTCGAGTGATTAGGATGTTCGCCCTCTCTATAACCCTTCTCTCACGCGTTGTGGTTATTGCAGTAAATGCAGTAGCGATTAGTGGCGGGATTTCGCCAAGCTCGGTTGCTAACATTCATTGATGACATGCACACTTTTGCGAAAGGGTGCTTATTCTATGGGTGGGCTAAAACGTCTGGCTTTTATTAAGCGAAAATACTTTATGTGTTTAGACCTGAGTTGCATCGACAAAGCTCCAATGCAAGGCTAAACTGTACAACGTTATTCTGTACAAAAATATGGAGCATGTAACATAAAAAAGTCCGCGTTGCAACACGTATACCTTTGTATAGGCGTTTAAACATGAACTTTTTTAACTCTTAGTAACATCAATTTCATGGGTCAAGTCATCTTCTGATTACTCCGTTACCGTAGCTGATCGCGAACATTTTACAAATAATTGGATGCTGCAAGCTCCTAAATGTTTAGTTTATGATGCCTTAACCTTTTAAATGCCGCACTATGAAGCAGTAGGAAAAAAACTAAAACTTATGTTGATAACTTGCATTGGCCTTCTGAATTAACTATGATCAAAAATTCAGCCACATTCACAATGACTAAGCATGTTTTTTCGCATGTTCCGTTTTTGGAACATTGGCGTTTCCCATATGCAAAACACACATTTTCTCTGGAACAACTTTTATTGACTTCTCAGTCGGGTTTCCGTATTCAGGATAACTGAAGAATAATTTTTAGCGTCATACGATGTCTCTGAAAAGTATAATTATTTATAACAACATTTTCTGAAAATTTCTTCTTTCATACTACTGGCTGTACTACCGTGAGCAAATCACAAACCGCGGTAAGCGGCAAAGCCTTTCTTGTGCAGCCGCTTTTTGCACTGCTGGCACTGATTCGTTGTATTCTTCTTGCATTCCGCGCACCTTCCCCGAGTCATTGAGAAGATGTAGTGGCCATCAGTTTTTCTGTCCTCATGTCTCGGATGAACCCGGGGTCCAGGTCTTACAGTTAGTTTCTGCTTGCGCTGCAGCAAGGACATGGTGACCTCCCGCCGAAAGGCGATGTGCGTCATGGCGGCATCCCCACCCTTGTGAAGCTCGCAGTGGAGGAGCCATCCTGCGACGACAGCCATGTTCAAACCATTGCTGGAAAGGTTCCACCACCATTTCTTGCTCCTCAGTCTCGGTCGATAGCTTCCGAGGAGGCAGTCAATCACATCTACTCCACCCCTGCCCTCATTGTATTTTCTGATCAATTATGGTTGAAGAATGTCCACCTTTTTGTTTGAGCGTCGTGAGGAGCGTTTCGCACTTCCAACAGGCTCGTGGCTGAGGTGGTTAGAAGATACTGTGACGACTGCGTTGTCATTCCACCTGCATGCGCAGACTGCTCCGTCACACTTGTAGTGAAAAGAGCCTCTTTCTTCCTTTTCGATGTTTTTAAGCTCTTCAGTGGACAACCGCCGGTTCTTGTATCTCGCACAGCCCCTGTCGCTCGAATACCCTCGTCAGCTAGTTTCGTCAAGAGGCCGTGAGAAGTGAATAAGTTGTCGAAGTAGACTTCGTGATGTTCAGGCGCTTCCACGACCATTACCATATTGCTAACAACCCTGGTCCCGAGAGGTGTCTTGTCGTCCTTCTCGTTCTTCTCACAATATATTTCCATCGCATAGGGGTACTCCTTCGAAGAGCACATCATCCATATTTTGTACCCAAATCGAAGTGGTTTACCGCGAATGAACATTTTGCACGAGTGGTGGCCATAATAGGGCACCATTGACTCGTCGATGCTGAGCCTTTCTTTGAACACTCCAAACTGGCGGAAACATTTGGAGATTTCGTCGTAAAACGGCTGAAGGTTGCCCATTTTTTCGCCTGCTTTCAACTGAGTGTTGTCAACAACATGAAAGAACCGTTTCAGCTGCCGGAACCTATTGCGCGCCATCACTGTCGCGACTATAGGCACACAAAGATCTTCTGCAGTGCTCCAATACGAGTCCTCAGACGGAACGGAGTGGTACGAGCTGAAAAGTAAGCTGCCGAAAAACTGACCTATGTCCGCTCCTGTGACGTCCACCTCCTCCCTCTTTTGGAGTGCGTATCTTGCAGTTAGTTCAGCCAGTGAACCAAGATACTCCGGAGAAATAAATTTGCTGAACAGCAGAAATGGGCTAATGTTTGCAAGATCAGGAAATGCCTCTAGCAATAACGGAAGGACTCTCGCTGGGAAGTGTTTTGTCAAACGTGGCATGGTCACCCCATAGTGGTGTATGAGAGTGCTTTGGAGTATTTGTTTTGCGAGCGTTCGTTGAAGCTTTGCGTCCTTTTCTAGCAGTGAATTGCCGCCCCGCTGGTTTCTTTCGTCGTGGCTCAGGACTCGAACATGCAGAAGGCGAATCAACGCCTTCATTCCTGCACTGCATAACTTCAACGTGCCCACAAACATCATCAGGAACAACTTCAGAAAAGTCGTTTTCGTTCACGTGCTCCTCGTCAGTAATATTGCCATCTTCAACAGGCGGCAATTGGCATACAGACGCACCTTCGCGTTCGTCATCGGGAAGGCTGAACAAAAGGTCAATTGCTGCCTCCAAATTCAGCAAGCATTGTGCCATGACCTACAACGAAAGATATTGCGGTGTAACGCACAGTACTACAAGAATAATACCAGCCGCAAGGTAGTTTTCTACTTACATTCACAGGGATTGATGCAGCTAGGCACTGTAGTTCAATGCTGCTCTTTCCACGTGTCTGGCAAACTCAAAGTGACGCCGAGGAAAGCTTATGTTCAAGTTTCTGCCAAGCGCCGCCCAGCGGGCGCCATCGACAAGACAAAAAAAGAAAAAGAACAAGGCGAAACGCTCGCGCTCGCCTACGCTGCGTTTGACACTGTGAAACGCCAATGTTCCAAAAAAGGAACATTCGCACAAAGCTCTCAAGCTGAAAACTAGATTGTCTTTGTTATTTTTTATTGTATTGCTGCGTAATCCCGAACTATTTGCCGATATTTTAGTTCTGCTTTGCTCACTGCAACACTACTTTTTCCTGCGGAATAATGCAATAAACATCCGGTGGTCAAGGAGCACAAAATATGCCTGTTTTCAAAAATTTATCTAATGATTCTCCGCAGGTTCATAATAGAAATTAAAACTGCTACGTTTTTCACAAGCATCAATGAGTATGCGTAAACATAAAATTTTAATATACGATATATGGGAGAGGAAATAAAAAATTAGGTTTCGTATGTTCCAATTTTGGAACATTAGCAAGTATAGGTTAAGTTCATAACACCTAATTGATTACGCCCGAGCACCTGGTTGCGTATTGTTCACAATTTGTTTGTGTGTTTGATATCCATTAAACGAATTATTAGTCGATTCTCGAGGTAGCGCCATTCTTGGTGGATGCAACCAGAAATTAGCGAAGTCTTTCCGCTGTGCAGTATCAGGCCTACAAGGGTCCTGATGCTCACATTTTACCTCACGAAGGTTCAGATACACAGGTGAACCCCATAACGCACGCCATCATAGTAAGCGAAAACTGTTCCCCAAAACCACAGCGATAGCTGGAAGTTCTGAACTCTTTTGGGACTTCTGCTACAGGTGAGCGCCACAAGGTGCCACGCTGACAATCATAACATTCGGAGAAGTAAAAACAAAAAGTGCAACATCTTCTTTTTCATTAGTCTATGGAGAAGCAAAGTACCTCATACACACCTGCAAGACATTATTTCCACTTAGTGCTATGGCTGATGACGCGGAAGATAAAAAGTTGAGCTCTTTAGAATGTGTTAGTAGCAATGTGTTTGCAGCAGTTCGAATGTGCGATATGTGGTTGTTATTTTACACTTCTTGCACGACATATAGCGTATGTTACTTGATTTCCTGCCTTACGTCAAGTCTGTAGGGTTTATTGCGAAGGAGTTTCAAGCTCCAGCAAAGCTGCGTGATATAATGCTGTACGGTGAAGAAAAGGACCCAGGCTAGCAACCCAAATAATTTGGATAATATTCTCTTTATCTGCGTGTTGGTGGTTGAGGATATCGGTGGTGGCAGCGGACTAAATACATTACCAAAAAAGGATGTTTTAGTCTCACGCCGCTTTCGTCATAGATAAACAAATTGTTAGGCTAGAGAGAACGCGTGCGGGTGACTCAGAAGCGCCTTTCGCAACGATATGTGCACAGGGCTGTCATGAAATACCAAATAAATTCGATTGTAAAACATCATTTAATGGATCCATGTTGGCCAAGAAATGGCGTTAAATACGTTAAGCATAGCTTGGTATAACTGTAAATTAGCAGCCTCGTGGCACCCTGTATTCGCATAACTGGTGGACCTTTTGAACCTCCCCTGCAATACTAAGGACTCAGGCGTAATTTTTCATTGTTGTCAGCCACATAAAAAACGCACAATGCCTTAGAGAGGCAAAATGACTCACTTGTTTCTCCCATGAAGCACGAATGTTGTAAAAGATTGTGCTTCTTTGCTAAAAATGGTAATTTATGGCGTAAAGGAACCGTGGACGCACTATTTTAGCAGTCTTCCGAAAACAGTTTGCGAGGGGCACTAGAGAGGCTACTCTCCAAGCTTTCTCTGAGACTGTGCCATATGATTCCTGCATACACGATACATCTCACCTGCATTTCTGCTCTGTGTGCCCCACTGCTTGTCCTTCCGTCGTGAGCCACTGCACACGGCGGGGTTCTGTCTTGTACTGGTTTTATTAAAGCATGCCCATCGTTCTTGTAGAGCATTGATTTCAGTGCGTGTATTCCAGGCTCCACTCAACAATATGCTTGGACAGTTGTGCCGGCGTGATCACACTATGCCGTTTTGTTATCTCCATTTTTTACTGTTTCCCATGTCCAGGTTACGGCACTGCCACCTAACAACACCAAGGGAAGCGCCGGACAAAAACCTTGAGTTTCACCTGTCTCTATAGCAGTAACGCGCTTCGTCCTCGTCAATGCCTACACGCACGCCAAAATCAACAGTACCGATGCTCCTACTGTGATATGCGCGAAGAGGAAAATTGTGTGAAGACGTAAAACGTATGGTAAACGAACCAAGGAAGATGATTAAGAACCCATCTGAGCAAGAAGTTGTAAGAAATGGTGCAAAAAATAGGGTGAATCGTCACTGAAGGAACGTTGCCATTTGTTACGGTTCTCAACCTTCAAAAGACCCCGCGTTCTTCTGAGCTATTTTCGAGTGCAGACTGTGAAAAGATAAGTAGCAAAGTTTATCGCAGACCGAACTAAAGAAAGTAGTCTTGGAAATAATAATTCAAGGATTTAAGTACTATATTAGTAATCGTATCGTTACCGTTCTTCAAATGTGTTCTCTAAGTTTCAGCATTTGTGGATAAGACTTTCAAAACACTGCAGAAGCTCTTTCAACATTTCATGAATTTATTTGCGTTATTGTCTCGAAGTTGTAATCTTTAGTTACTTGTTGCACGTTGTGTAAAGTAAATTGCTTCATAAAGCAAAAAAACGTAAGAATTTGCACACTGCCCTCAGACACCCTAGTGATGATTTTGGCTCTCCTTACACCGCGAAAAGCAGTTGAACTAAAAGAAAATAATTTAGGGACAACTGTGCTGCTGTCGGCAACCTCTACTAATCTTTTGCTTTTTGCGTACTTCGATTTAACCGTAATTATATAATCTGTTCCCCTATAGCAGCCAGACACATTTGAAGAGTGGAAAAATTATGATTTGTAATGCTATTTTGCAGCCTGCACTTGCCGACCTCGATTACGCTGAGGGGAGGTATTTTACAACGTGTATTACTATGACATTTATACCTAGTGATGCAGACCTAACCGAGAGAATATTACAACTGCATTGGATTTCATTCTATGCTGCAGTGCCTGCTCACCCGTCAAGCACTGGCAGCAGCCCGTTAGTTGCACGTAAGTACGACAGGCACTGAAATTTACGAAATAGTAATCATTCATTCAATATTAGTTTATTCAATCAATCAATAATCATTTATTCAACTATTTATTCAATAATCAATTTATGAACTAACAATTAAAATAAAGGTGACAAGGCTTAACGTGATTGTTCACTTTTCTTTAAACCGTTCACAATCCAATATTTATGTACGGTATGTCCCCTTTCATAACGTGATGTCTTCACGTACAGATGTCATTAAAACTAAAACAGACGGGATAGGCTGGTGCAGCGGGAACGTGTTGGACTGAAATTTGTGTCTTGGAGGACGCGCTTGTCACTTAGCGGACGTCTCCCACTTATATAGGGAACGATATATGGCGGGCGCTTCGTAGGTTTTCTGGATGACAAATCGTTGGCCAGCCACAAGGGACACAAAGCCGTTCAAAAGGCATATGGAGACAACTGCGCCCCGTGTCCTGCAATGGCTCTAAAACCCTGTTATTTTATATACTAAACGATATTGTATTTTCCACTGAGAGCAAGAAGTGTAATTTACAGAGCAAGACTATATTTACAGAGCAAGACTGTAATTACAGAGCAAGACACCTCGCAAGCGGGCTTCGGTTCAATGAGGCGACATCATGAAACATTATGGATCATTCAAAATCTACGACGACTATGACAGTATGGGATATCAGGTCAAGTGACTTCATCAGCTTCCGTCGATACTGAAATTTTTTTACAGGTAAAATGTCGAGCACATTCGGAGCGCAGGTCATAGACACAAGACCCTGTGAGATTCCTTGTCATAATGTCTTAGCTGTAATTGAATGGGTGAGGTCCACGAAAAAGTTTTGGCTCGCGTGCCTCAAAGAAACCCTGACAGGGAAAGTTTTGTTTGCGAGTTTTTCACAGTAATCTGTAGCGTTGTGTCTGGTAATGCCGAAATCATATCGTAAATGCTATAAGGTATCGTATATTAATTGTTATCAGCGTTAAATAGAAACAATTTTGTGTCAATTTGAAATGCCCGCCAAAATATCGTAATAAACTAGCGCCCCACAGCGGAGCAGCGGTTGAGACTGCTTTCAAAAAAGGGGACACGCGTGTGTTGAAGAATGAAACGCTGTGGGTGCCTTGAGCGTGTGCCACTCAGAAAAAAAAAGAAATGCATTCTTGGCGTAAGCAGTGAAAACCACCTTGAGAGCAGCAGCCCGACAACAGAGTGAGAGGCGTGACCAAGAATAGCCCTCGCGAAGTGCCAGTCGGGGGATCGTGCACGCCCTGCAAATGTTAACCCCGCAATGCCACAAGGGGAGTTTCGGTCTACCTCAAACCACAGAAAATTTTGATTGCTCCAGAATAATCGGAAGAGCCCGCACCCTTACTTTAAAACCAAAATAAAATATCCTCCAGTCAACGCTCGCCACTAATAATCGATAAGAGGTTGCCCCACATGCAGGACTGTCAAATAACACAAACATCTCGAGTTTCCGAATTTGGTTTCAGGAGCCCTTTAAACAAAATGACTCTCTGTTTCAATAATAGGGAAAGTTGGGCTAGTTCTTGGTTCATACTTGGGAAGTAACAACTTCGGAAAAATATAGCCAAGGACTAATAACCTGAGTTCTTGTTCGGCTTTTAGCACAGACATTGAGGACATGTTTTACTCCTTAACGCATGTTAAACTTCTGCAGAGTTTATGTCATGTGTAGTTGAGGACAATAGTGAAGTTCAGTTCGTTAACGCTTGCAGTGTTTCCTTGGAAAGCTTTTTGGAATTGCTGAGGTTTTACTTGCGGTCAATGTGTGAGGAGTGGAAAGGGGGCTTTTATGTCCAGAAATGTGGTGTTTCCATCGCATCTACTTTGGCACCAGTTTTAAGTGATATTTTTCTGAACAAGTCGACAGGTCCGTTGCCGATGAAGTGATGTATCTGTTCTGCCGCATGTATCGGTATGTTGATGAATTCCTTATTGTAATGAAAACCGACAGTCAGCATAGCATGAAAGCTGACATATTAAACTTCTTTAAGGATTCTGCCGATGGGCTTATGTTCACCTATGAAGTGTCTGAGAAAAAATAGCTTCAGTTTCTTGACATTAGAATGCGGTTTCACGAGGAACATTTGTGTTGGCGGCACAAGCACCAATCCGTAAAGCGTATCTTGCCATTCCCCTCCAACCGTTTTAAGAGAGTTAAGTCCGGCATTATTTATGCTGCGCTTCGGGGTGCGTTACTGAAAACGGGAACGCATGCGTCGAAAGAAAGTTTCTTGAGCCAGGTAGAGAGGCTGAAGTTGGCAGGCTACTCTGATACGGAAATCTTGAGTAGTTGTCAAAAACTAATAAAATGGGTCAAAGGCGTAGATACGCACAGGGGAACAGAGTGCATGTTCAATGAAAAGAAAGCGATTGTAGTACCCTACGTTCACAATTTTTCACTTTGCTTGAAAAATGTGGCCAGTAGGTATGGGAACGCTCCCAAGAAGTTGTCCTCCATTTGCTCCCGCGTGCATAAAAGAAGTTCGGGTTTATGAAAGACCTGCTCGTACTGTCCGGAGAAAAGAAAAATAGATTTGTTCAGTGTAAATCGTGTGTTGTGTATATGTTGCCATTTTCATGTGGGGGGGGGGGGTTACATAGGACAAACCGGGCCATGCATTAACGTGAGACTGAAAGAACACTTAACCACTTTAACGGCCACTGGTGGGTTGCACCTGTCAGCTCATTGTAAGGAGTGTGGCTGCGAACCTTTCGCAGACAAAGCCACTTGTTTGTTTACACATCGGGACAAGTGCACCAGAGAAGTGATGGAGACTTTTTTTATTGAAAAGGAGGGGGAAAGGTGTGTAAGCAAGCCGTCTGTGGCCCTTGGTGAAAAAGAAGTTCGGCACCTGGGTTCAGCGCTGCCATGTTAAAGTGATCGTTAGTTTAATTGAGACTGTTGCGTATGCTATTCGCAAGTGGGAAGGTGCGTTTTTTTGTTTTTTTTCGTGGTTGTTACACACCTCTTGATGATCAATATGATTAGGCTTGTTTTTCACCTTGTTTACTTTGATGCGCGGACGCCTTTGGTTTTCCACGTGACCGGGTTGAATTCTTGATATATGTGCGCGTGTCTTTCAATAAAGTTTGGTTGCTAGTTCAGCGTGGTGTCGTCTCTTCCTCGGGCCTTGTCTAAATTTGGGCGCTGTTTTTACTTCCCAGGTACTCTCCGCTTCTACTGCCGTGTCGTTTATGTCCCCAAAGGAAGAAGAGCGAAAAACCATTCAAAGTTTTATAATGAGCAATTTTGATAATTGACTATTGTATGGGGTTTTGCGTCATGAAAGCACCATATGAATATAATAAGCGCCGTAGTGGAGGACTGCTGATATTTCGACCACCTCGGGTTTTAACGCGCACCCAATCTGAACACACGGGCGCACAGCACTTTCACCTCCGATGAAAATGCAGCGGCCGCAGCCGAGCTTTAATCTCGTGACTTGCAGGCTAGCAGCCGAGTACCTTAGCCACCAGACCACCGCGGCGGAGTAAATTAGGAATAGAAAATATTTTGGAAGTTTATATGTACGCTCTTACAAGGGGCATGCCGTCGAACAAGCGGTAAGAGACATCTGCATGAGATCATAGGCGATGACATAAGTGCAAAGTATTTTTTCATCAATCACTTGTTCAAAGAGCGATTGTGTGCCGCAAAAATATGCTTTTTGTCAAGCTTTAAATACGAGAGACAAGACACAAAAGATCCAAATGCATAAAAAATAGCTCGCAGATTTTATATCTCTCTTGGCGTTGAGTCATCTGATAAATGCAAATCATTTATATACCGTAAGTGACTAGTCTTAGGTATGACTTCTCGGGCGGCATTGAATATACTGATGGCTGATATGTATAAGATGCCTGTCATGCTCATGTCGATTTTCATATTTTGCCTCAGTACAACATATGGACTAAGAAATCCTCTACGTAAGCGTGTATTCACTTTACTTTTCCAATTTTCACAATAACTTTTGGCGACAGAAACTTTGACACACTGTGTATGTTTATGCTTGCTTGTTTGCAGTGGTATGTGTTTTATTAAAATACTGTTTGGTTAGCTGTACCGCAAATTCTAATAAGTGCAGACGTACTTCTGCAAAATTTATCGTGTATAGAACAAGCAGTAAAGGCGCAGTGTGGGACTTCTTGGAGAACGTCATGGTAACTGCAGCAAAACTTCTATTTTTGTTCATGGTCAAGCATGACCTACTTCATAATTGTGCTATATTAACCAAATCCATTCTATCGACTTCAATCGTCTAGCATTGACGAACGAAACCTCTACCAAGTATCAATTTTTGCGTTTGTTTGTTATTGTGAAGTGTTTGATTGTGCTAGCATTTTGTTTAAATTAACAAATTTATCTGGCACCAATGGGTGAAAAAGCGGAAGGATTTCATATTTGTGTAAAGGAGCTCGCTAAACTTCTAGAACAAAACGTAAGCCTAGGATTTTTACTGTAGCTGTAATGTAGGATTTCGCTGAATTTTTGTCAAGAGTACATGCCATAAATAGAATCTACGCATACTATTTGGGCGCACGTTAAAGAACCCCAGGTGGTCGAAATTTCCGGAGTCCTCCACTACGGCGTCTCTCATAATCATATGGTGGTTTTGGGACGCTAAACTCCACATATCAATAAATCTACGCATACTGAAATCATGACTTAGGTGCAGAACAAAGGCATGCTATAAAACGTAAAGCGTCTAAAACAGGCAGGCAGAATACGTCTAGGTGTTTATCGTCCTAAATGTACGCACAATAACTTTTTACAAAACTACAAATATATCTGATGTGAATACATGTGTTACCAGTACCTACGAAAAAAACAAAAAAAAATAATATTGTTTGTGATGGCACGTATGAACAAAAAGCTGAATATAGCCATGCAATGCTGTCTTTTCATGTCGTTTCACAAGATATTGTCTCTTCTTTTATACTCTAGCACGATTAGCCATGTATCCACTATCGAATCAACACAAGCCTGGATCAATTTCATTTTGTTATGGCATAGAAGAGCCGCACTGAAGCAGATAGCCAGACCGCTTAAGGACCAGCAAAGAGAGGGATGCCTACTCTTTTCCCGCTCTAGCCGCGAATTGCGAACTTCTTTTCTGTAGCTGAATACCTTAAAAGATGTACTATAGGCAACACAGGATCCATCTGCACACATTTTTTTCTCTTTACACTCTAATGTTTCCCGGACGGTTTTTGGTGGTCTGGCATTAACCGACGGCTAGATCCACGTCACTGCGTAGGCCTATGGTTCTCAGGGTGTCTTGCTTTATTTTTTAAGTGGATGTTTTCTGGAAGTTGGTAAAACTAAAGAATCATGGTCGGGTACACTTTAAGCAGTCTGGTCAGACTCCACCTATGACAGTCTAACGCCTCCATGGCTAGAAAAAGAGTTCTTTTCACGCCCTCTGCAATATTCACCGAAAGTGAAATCACCGGTAATCAAAAGTAGGTGAACTCACTCATGAGTCAAAATATTCGCACTCACTCATAGACAGATCAAGCCGCGAGTTTGAGTCTGAGTGAGTGCAAACAATATTCTGGTGACTGAGTCCGAGTGAATCCGGCTCAGAAAATTTTTGACGAGTGTGAGTCTCAGTTAGGCGAATGCGTAAGGTATGTTTCTTGAGTTAGTCTGACTGAGTTCTACTCATTTTGCCTATCCTTGCTAGCAGTACGGCTGATGAGGTTGTTGTATCTGACAATAGTGTGAAGCTCACAGAGTTCCGAACAGTCAAGGTTGACCGGTAACATCGATAACGGTATCAGACTGATCTCGAAAGCTAAATCTGAAATTTGAATTTTGGCTAAACATGAGGATATACGGATATAAAAAAACCAATTTTCTAGCGCGCTTAGTGAAGTGGAGTCACCATTTTTTGCTTAAGCCCTTGATGCAGAGAATGTAACTGTCGAACGAGTCTGCTTTAATTTGACTGCACTGGACTGTTCTGAAAGATGAATGTATTAATATGGTTTTCTGATATTTTTTCTTGTACTCATTCCTTTATAGTTTGTGACACACGGCTTGTCCTTCCTCAATGCGTGTACCCAAGTGGTAAGGTCAATTTTATTTTCTTTGCACAGTCTTACATCTAATATGGTTTTGATAAATTACCAGTGATAGTCTTTCAAACATGTTTGACATTGTTTTGGCATTAGTACCCACAACGTTTCTTCGGAAACACCATCAGCAGTACTAAAGACACTGTACCAAAACGAGAATCCAACTATTATTGGATCCCTGCTTAGTGCTGCTCAACAGTGTGCACAGAGCGCTCTCAGAATAATCAGCTGTATCTTTGCAATGTTTGACGCTGAAAAGGCACTAATTATTGGTTTTTGGGAGCCATAGTAATAATATACAATCCACATTGACAGTAACAAGGCAAAGCAAGCGGCTAGAAGACTCAAACCCTTCAAAAAGCGTTGAAGTGCTTCCCATATAAAACCATGGCTCCTATCAACAGCTGCAATGGCCATATATTATATCTGATCTCGTCTTTACCGGAATCTATCCTACAAGTAATAAATGCAGCTTCATTTATCACTGTCATACGCTCTGACATAACTTCGCATTAGGCAGCGACAAGGGCAACAACGGAGAACGGGGCAGGCAGCTCCAAGCAGTCTTGCATTACAGGGTCAGCTGCGGGCAATCTGAGAAATCAGCAAAAGGGTGGTAAGGTGGCCATTCGTTTCCAACGTGAAAGTGGGCCGTTTCGGGCTGCGAATTTCGCGTGACCTATTGAACCTCATTAAGGTTATTCCATCGAGCTGGCCGTCAGTTCAGGAAGAAGCAACTTTTTCTTATTTCTATCATTTCACAACAGTTAGGTCTCACAAAGCAGCTTATTTTATGCCACTATCAGCACGCAATGTCGATGCTAGGATCACGTGAGCACTTTGTCACGGTTGAATCAGGCCTAATGTGAGCCTCGAAATACAGCTTCATGTTCCCAAAAGTGAGCAGAAGTCAGATATAATATCGTTTTCAGAGGGTCTCACCATTGTAGCAGCTGTCACGAAGTCTGTTATAGAGATCATACACAACACGCTACTTCACAGTGGGGCACTCATGTTGATGGCGGTGTATTGATGCCAGAGAAAATTGTGCTAAAACGCGGCTTTTGGTACCTGATATTCTATTCAGTGACATAGACATCGTGTGAATCGACAAAGAATATGAGGACTAAAAAGAGCGAGGCTGTACTCTGTTGATATTGGGAGCCACGGGTATCTAAACCCCATTTATTTCGTCTGTTTTACATAGTTTGTGATGCCTGCAGTGCGCACAGTTGTCTCCGTTACACTCGAATTCGGGCAGCTCCTGCAGTATTGGCTAACAAAAGTTGCTGTTATACAACTTGACATATCCAGAACTTCGAATTCAGTTGGCGTTAGCGCAACATAAAACGTGCGTATATGCTTTTTGATTTGAACTCATAGTCTCCAGTTTTGGCATTAAGAGCGTCTACGCCTGCATACCCGACTTGTAGTGCAACAGAGCACTAAAGACAGCGGTAACCAAGACAGCACGAATCAATCAATCAATAAATAATCCTTTATTTTCACTAAAAAAAACAAACATTTCCGGGAATAACTAATGACAGCTTGACAAAGCCTCAACCATACATGGGCGTTGAAACAAGGTACAGCACTTCATGTATGTGTTACAATGTACATTGCGCAATATACAAATGTACATGCAAACACACAGACGCAAATACACACACACACACAAATCTATATATATATATATATATATATATATATATAGATTTGTGTGTGTGTGTGTATTTGCGTCTGTGTGTTTGCATGTATATATATATATATATATATATATATATATATATATATATATATATATATATATATATATATATATTATATATATATATATATATATTCAGTGGGAAAGTTCAACGGGTCTGGTACGTATACGAAAAGAAGCTGTTACACGTACGAGAAAGCAAGCAGTTTCTTTATATATTTACGTTTCGGCCGTGCAAGGCTGAATAGTATATCTCTAAAGGAACTGCTTGCGTTCTCGTACGTGTTCCAGCTTGTTTTCTCATATATATATATATATATATATATATTTATATATATTTATATATATATGTATATATATATATATATATATATATATAGAGAGAGAGAGAGAGAGAGTATGAATAATGATTAAATCATTGTGTCAAGACGACAGGTCCTTTGTTTTTGGCCGCTGGTGGTGATGCGGAACTTGCACTCACGCTGCATTCCGCGGCCTCCCTATTGGTGGGGCAGTAGCGCTACCCTCCATATTTGGTGATTGGTGCAATGTACGCTGCACGCAATTGTCCGCAATAGCTGCGCTACTCTCGGCACTCTCTTCTTAATGCAAACAACGTGCCATGTCAAATAGTTGACTATACACAATATAGTGTTTTTTATCCAGTTATTTCTGAATCATGACCTATGCAATCGATTGATGTACGTCGTCCACAGCTGCGCCTAAACGAGCTGCCCGAGCAGGAGCACGACGCCACCTACTCCTGAATACAGAGTTGTGCGCAATAGTAGCAAAAGAGTTTGCCACAACTCATCGGAAAATGAAAACACATAAATTGCTGCGTTAAAGTTTTATTTAGGTATTATAGTAATCTTTGATGAATACTTCGAGGAATCTCTTAAGTTCTCATCCTTTGATTGTGTTATTATTTACCCAGAGAGACTGTCGTTATTCCTTTGGACGACTCAGTACTTGTAGGAATGTACGTTTTCCAAAATCTTGCTTCAGCAAAAAATGTCTTCAGAGTTATTATTGCGGGTAAAGTGGTTCCGCTTTAGATAGTGCAAGTTGAAATCAAATACAAGACGCCACTGTTCAGAGCCAACGACACTCCACTTGTAAAGAAGACACAATGTTTTTATGAGAAGCGTTACACAAGTGTCGGTGCATGTGCGAGCAATTTCTTTTCACGTTTGTTCAAGTAAGAATATCTTAAGGTACTAATAATCTGTGAAACGTTCGTTAATTTTCTTTATGGACCAAAAACAATCAGACGTAGCATAAAGTGGAAGGCGTGGCCGCAGCAACAAAGCACATTTGTTACCTTACCTAAGTGGTAGTAGTAATCTAGGAGGCATATCCGCTACCACACTAACTTTTTCACCATTCTGAAGATTATAAGGCAATTTTTTTCATACGGCAAGCTTTGTACCTGAAAGAGTGATATCATCTTTTGTTTCATTTGCAGCCTGCTACTGCGACCAGCTTCCAAGGCTTGGAGCTAGGTATAGACCACTGTATTACTACGACAAAATTACGAATAGATGTCGTAGATATGGACAGATATACAACTGCAATTCATTTCTCACAAAACAGATATGTGAATTGACTTGCGTAGTGCCTGACGCTGCGCGGTAGACAGGTACATGTATTTCACTGAGGATTCTGTATTAAAACTGAATTACACGAAAGCAATATTTCTGTGCAATAGCTTGCTGGATTTTCTAAAACAATAAGTAGACAGCGCGTTACCTATTCCTTAAAGGAGTCGTGAAACGGTCGCTTTACAACGACAATGCGACACCATCAGCAGCCACATGCGCTAACTATATCATCAGCCCGAGTGGACTTACATAGACGCTTTGCCTATCGAGGAACGCGGAACTATATGTGGCTTATCGACCGCATGGAACAGGCGCTCATCGGCGCCTGTCATACGCGATCCACGTCCCACAAGAACGCTGCTTAATATGACGTCTGAATTCACGGTAGTGCCGATTGCGTATGGCAAAGACGCTGATACGTGTCACGGTTTCACGCACTCGCAAGTACCGAAGAGTTCCGCGTTCCTCGATGGGCAAAGCATTACTTATGATGACGCCACCTAGTTAGTGCGTGTGGACGCCGGTGGCGTCGCATTCTCTATTTAGAGCGAGCGTTTCACGAGCCCTTTAAGACTCACAATTCAATAGTTAATGCGAGGCATTTCTTGGTGAACTTCGGTGACTTTGAGCGTGTCTATCTATCTATCTATCTATCTATCTATCTATCTATCTATCTATCTATCTATCTATCTATCTATCTATCTATCTATCTATCTATCTAGCCGCCTACGACATTTAGCTCTTCTGGCCGTTTCAATAATGGTATCGATACCAAACTTGGTATGGCATAACATAACTGTATGAAGAACATATTTCACTAGTCGTAACAGGAAAATCATGACATGTAAGTCCTGAATTCTATGATTTACAATTCATCGTCCTGCAGCCCTTGCGGTGGTTTCGTTGACATGGCATATTGCAAAACTCGTAAGGTATGACATGATTGCATGGCGAACACAAGTGACACACCCTACCACGGTAATCATGAGATTCGTCTCATGTAACCACATGACTCCATGCAACACTCATGATGTGCTGGCGGCGATTTCGCCAGCTTCAGTTGTACCAAATTTGGTATCACGGAACGTGAATGGATGACGAAGGTATGATACTGGTGCAAACAAGATAAGCGTGAGATGCGTGTCATGTAACAACATGGCTACAGGATACGCTCATGATGCGCTCGCGGCCGTTTCGCTAGTTTCACATGTACTAAACTCAGTATCACGCGAAGCGTACGAATAACATAGGTGAATGACACATCCAAACATGATAATCACGACATGCGTGTCATGTAACAACATGAGCACATGCCACACTGGTGATGCGCTCACGGCCGTTTTGCTAGCTTCACATATGCCGAATTTGGTATTCCGTGACGCCAATGGATGACGAAGGTATGTGATCGGTGCTAACATTATAATCATGAGATGGTGTCATGTGACTACATGCCACATTCTAGGCGCCAATAAACTTCGACTTGACACGGTGCGCGTGCTCACCGGTGTTCATTTCGTCACGTCTCGACGGCGTTGCTACACCAGGCGCCGGTCCTGCAACATACTCGCAGACGTGCGACGCGCTGCATTGTTTTGACGCATGCGCGTTTCAGTGCGTTCGGCGTCCCTCCGTCACGAAAAAATGGAGACGCAGTGTTGTCTGGGCAACGCATCGGCATGAAATGCAGCATGCCGCATTTCGCACCGGTTGCCGTTGGGCCGTGCCGAAGGACGCTGGTTGCAGCTGGCGTCAGACTATGGAGTGTTCGCGTTTTGCTAACGTAGCGTCGCTGTGACCAGTGTGCACGCGTGCCAACGTTAAGTCAAAGTATATTGGGCTCTTCATGATGCGCTCACAGCCGTTTTGCTAGCTCCACATATACCTAATTAAGTGTTACGCGCTTCCGATGAATGACAAAATATATGACTGGTGCAAACATGATAATCGTAACACGCGTATCATGTAAGAACTTGACAACATATCACGCACAGAGCATGCTCGCGGTCGTTTCGCTAGCTCCACATAAACTAAATTTGGTATCACGTGACGTGAATAGAAGACAAAGGTGAAAGACACATCCAAACATGACAATCATGACACGAAAGTCATGTACAGCATCATTTACTTGCACCTCGTAATGTTGTGCTGATTTTAAAGTGACTTATCAACATTTCTCATTCGTGCTTCACATATCATCAATTCCAATTGTGCGTTGGATCTGCCAATTTCATTACCATTGCTCGGAAGCTCGAAGAGAATAGTCTGGTACTCTCGTGTCCACGTTGACTTACCGCCGCAATGCGACCATAAGTACGACTGCTTCTTGGGAACCATAAGTATAGCGTTCACTTCACTGGACGACCGCGAGCCCATTCTGAAGTCAACGGCCTCGTGTAGTACCTTAAGGGTAGGACTGCCGTTGTCCCGAACGAAGTCAGGCGAGAATCAGTCTCATTTTTGTTGAAAAACAATATGATCGTAAAAAATAACTTCTCCCAGCTCATTTGAATTGTGCCCTCGGTTTACAGTTGGCGCTTTGACTAAAGGTGTTGCAGGCCTTGACGACGGCTTGACGGCGGGTCACCTATAGGTTTTTCGTGCACGCTCTCGAGGATACAACAAGAGTGATATAATCGATGTCGCTGGTTACGTTACGAATTACTAGCACTAGCAGCGACCGAAGACACCACAGGCTCGACCAGTAGGACTTCTGCAGCACATCGAGCCACCTCATGACAATATCCGCAAATAGGTATGTGTTTATTGGGGTTCTTCTCGACATCAATTGTCGAAAACAAATAGATCGTCGTAGCCACTGACTGCCTTACCTGCTACGCAAAGCGAAATAACTGCCCAAAGGTAGGGTCAGCAGAGCATCCGAGTGTTTCCTAAAAACATCGTTCTTCATCATTCTGTCCTACAGCTTTTCATCAACAACAGTAGTACGGCCTTTACGGCCAACTTTACTCAGGCTACCTCTAGAGATACAGCAAAACAAGTGATCGCTGGATCACTACTTAACGCCCCTAGAGCAATAGCCTCACAAAGCGGCTAAATAAAACAATCACCTTCATGTTGGCCATGCACGTCAAAGTCGAGCATAGGATGGTGGTCACAGCATTAGGTACGTGGCCTAGGCATAAGAAAGTCCCGTACAGGAAATGACGCAGAGGACGCCATACAAGTAAGTGTCCGAAAGGAGGCCGGCAACGACGGTTATACCATGTTACCCGACATGACTGACGACGTATTAACTGACGTCACCGCCTACCTTTAGCACGCTGAAGCAGCCCGAGAACTTACTCATCTGCTTCTACGCCAGCAAAAGTGTGCCAGCCATCGCTATCGTGTTCGCTGTCACCAAGTAGAAGACAAGCCAGACAACCATGGACGCGTCTGAACACGAAGCTACCAATGTGGACTCTCTAAAAAATTGCTTTTGTGGTACTTCTGACCATAGGGAGCAATTCCATGTGTCTTGGCTCTCATGGCGACGAATTTCCCCGGACGGCATCACGAGCCAAAGGTGCACGAAGTCTTTCGTGTCGGGCGTCTGAAGCCGTTTTACGCATAGTAGCTAACCCGAGCACAGTGTTTCTTCCTTCTTTATTCTACTGATGAATCATTATACTTTCTTGCTTTGTGAGTGTACCTCCAACTTCTGTTAACGCATTGAGACGTTGCCTTTTCAGACTGGCAAAGTCACAAGCTCATTTTTATGGGTTCACGTTACCATCTCATTGCCTGGAGTGTGTTTGTGAGTGTGTGTGTGGGGGGGATGCGTGTGTGTGTGTGGGTGTGTGTGTGTGCGGTGTGTGTGTGTGTGTGTGTGTGTTTTATGCGGTTTTGCGTGCCCAGTTCTTCGAAAATTGTGCATCAGCAACTATCCCATCAGTTCGTACATATTTTATGGTAATGGCTTAAGCTTGAGCTTGCAAGCACAAACTTACTATATTCTCGAACAACCGCTACCACCAGTGGTAACGATCATATTTGCGATGCCACTTGCATAGTTGGTGAGGCGCCACACCGCAGTTGAGGTTATCACTAGCCGACGCTTTGCTCACTGATATCGGTGTGGTCAGCGTGAATTTACCATTTGAAAGTTCTACCGAATACACCTTGTGGAAGGTTCAAGGAATCTGTGGAAGGTTCAACGAAGCTACCGAGTGGGTACCCAGTTGGATGCTTGCGTTAAAACCACGTTGCGGTGGTAGCTGTAACTTGTGGCTTGAGGGTGCATTGACAGAAACTATCGGCACATAAACAAAAACATCAGGAGAGTGTGAAAGGGCCTCCGTTTGTTACGAGCATACCCTAGTTAGCACGTTCACCATAAGTACGAGTAAACAGCTGCCTCACAACGAAAGGAAGGTGCAAGTATTTTAACCAAGCCACGAGGCTGGCGTCGTTGATAGAGAATTTTTCCACATTGTTACAACTTTTGTTGGTTTATTTTCAGTGCAGTGAATAAAGCATTGTTACCTGTACGAATGAAATGCGAGCAGTATGTGATGTTTGGGAAGAGCCTTCAGCGTGCGGCAGGGCTTGGCAGAGCGCTGAGGCCTGTCAACCCATTTTGAAGCGTACCATTTTATCAAGGATAGCCGACGTCGACCTCATGAATTGTACTTCTATTTTATGTGAAAGATTGACCGGTCTTTAATTTTTCAATAAAAGTTACCTCGCTGCTGTAGTCACTGACCTATTTGACCTATAGACTTATTACGCGATTAAAATCTGCAAATATATTCATTTCGCGCACTCTAAAGCGATCATAAATAGTGTTAGTTGTTTCAACAAACAGCTACATTCCCATCACTTGGCGCTTTTTTGAAGAACATCCCGACATGTGATCATTATTAACACGATGCGTGTAAACGTGTTGGAATTATCTCTTTCCATGCATGCCGGCACCTATTCAATTTCAAAGCATTGCAGCAAGGTAGTTTTGCGTTGACGACTGCATGCCTACAAAACCACCTCAGCACGTAACTAACAATAGCGCACTTATGGTAGGATGTCACACAGTTCCAAGACCAACACTTTTTTTGTTTGCTCAAAGCAAAAAGCGCCACACATTTCAAGCATTTGTTATCATGAGAAAGGACGCAAGAGTATCTACCCATAGTATCTACCCAAATATGGATCACATTTTCGAAGAACGTAATCAGTGCTTTCCTTGAGGTATTAACTTAAAAAAATAAACGAGGGTGATCAGAGTATCCAAGCCATCCTTCTGAATTCCTTCGTTAAGAGCACATAAATGACTTGGAAACTACACATACTGAAGCAATTAGCGGGCGAAACGCCCCACGCAACGCTACGTTGTTAAACTGCACAGTCGGAAAAAAAACTACAAACAGCACGCTCCAGTATGATGGATCCGTTGGCTGAGAATCGATGGTGCTCACGAGACATCTGACAATCATATTACTTTCATCACAATGTAATACAGCGAAGTAATGTTGTTAACAGCAGCGCAGGCATGCGCGAGTAGTTGCCATACAGCTGTCAATATTGTACACGAAGCTGTTTCATTTCTGTCTGCAAGTACACAGCATGAAAATGGTCTCGTTCCGGTGGGACACAAAAGCGTTCTCTGATGAGTGACGATGCTGTCAGTTCCCGCATATATCAGCAAAGTGACCGTAAGCACGTTGCTAGGCGAAAGCAGCATCCGGAGCAACGGAACGATCTGCTACTTCGTGTGGGCAGCGAAAAAACCTAATGAAAAATTATTGTCCCACAAATTTTTTTCAGCATTCGTAGTCCCTCGATTTAATCAACGCGGTACACAAAAATCTGTCGGCATTACCGCCTCCACATGTCGCCTCGTGTTGCTACGTACGCTTCGTTTGGGCACATGTGGAGTGCGGATTGCCTTCAACAAGGCGGAAACGCGCACAGCGCCCTCTAGATGGCAGCGGATTTTGCATAAGGTCTACAACAACTTTATTCTTGAATCTGCGTACTGCGGCCTTCGTCAGCGTCAAGAATCCAGGGCAGCATATAAACCATCTTTCTGTGAATACGTTCTGTATTCAGCCCCTTCAGCCATCAATTCCCAAAACTGGGCGCAAATGTATGACGCATATGCTTTTTCTCTTGTTTAAAAGGTCTTGTGCACTGACGCAGATTCTAGCAATCGTCTGGTTGCTTTAGATGAATGTTTTTCTCGCTATATGAAATGACAATTAGTTATCATTTATAGAATATACATGCTCATAATTGTTAGCACTTTCGCCAGAAGAACTTGCAATGGCGAGACGCCTCCCACACACGCTGCCTTTCATGCTTCTCTGTATGTGTCTATTTTGTTCCATAGGAACTCATGCGCTGCGGAATCCACGAAGTAAGATGTCTTAAATTTTTTTGTTTCTTCTTTCATTGTTGCCTGGCAGGAACCTTTGAAGCCGCTTTACCCATTGATGTTGTGCCGTTTGCGGAAGTAAGAACTTAGCTTGAGTTAGCGTGGTACATATGAAAAAAAACATGACACATAAAAAAAGGTAGGCGCTAACTTGCGCCTACCATTCTTTTTTTTGCGCCTACTCTTCACCTGTGTCGAACTTCCTGTTTATATGTACTTCGCTAATACAAGCCAAGTTCATGGGTGACGAACTCGCCCGGGCCAAAAGATATTTCGAAAGTATAGATGACGTACTTACATTCCTAGCAATTCACAATTTATGAGGCCTGCATAAATGTAAGATCGCACTGCGAGCACTATGATAGAAGCAAAACGTATCTGCCCCCCTGTAGTAAGAAAATAATTCTGAAATTAATACCGGGAAAAGAATTATTCTACCCAAGTTTTGGCCACGTACACCCGCAAATACCACATAGCCAATGGTTGCCTACATTTTAATGCTGTTCCCTCATTCACGTACTTCTTTTTTTTGCGTGCATAACGTTTCTAAGCTTCACTTCTTTCGATCACACGAATCAATAATACGAATATTTTGGTATATGATTTTAGTTCCAAGGTTACCATAGTTTCGCCGATATATACGTTGATGATGTTGGTGAACAGTGACTAGCCTGTTGTTGACAAGTTCTTAAACTGAAAGCACAAACGATAAGCCTAAATACTAACAGAACTACGTGCGCAAAAGACAAAGTAATTGATTGATTGATATGTGGGTTAAAACGTACCAAAACCACCAAAAGAACAAAAGAGAAATTCACGTTCACCGTCGTATACCATCGGGTTTTGTCCAAGACCGTGTTATTTAGACGAACACGCACTTTTGCGATAGCCCATCATAACCTGTATAATTCGGCATGTGCATACTTCAAGTCAATTAATATATACGAGAATGCTAAAGCTCAATTAAGTGTGTCATTAAAAAACTTGGTGCTGAATTTTTAAACAAGGTGCCTGAAACCTTTACCATATTCACTCTTTTCTAGTTTGTGACCGACAACGAAACCGCAATCAGTGCCAGTATCGAACAGGTATGGATGAACGAATGGAATAACTTTTTTAGTCCTGAAGAACGTGACTAGCGCACCGTTGGCTTCTCTCTCGTTGGGACGCACACGCTATGTCCTATAGTTTTCTCTAATACTATAACGTCAATTTTATTTTCTTCGGGCATTGCCATAACTTGTCAAGTAACATGGTTGTTTATATTCGGCACTAAATTTGGGCGCACTAACATATTGGTTGAACCCGTGCGTCTGGTGCTGATTCCAAAATATTTTACTTGACACAAAGTACATCGACACGTCTGTACTGCACATTCAGTCCATTAGGTAAGAATGCCATGATTACTTATTTTGTTTAGTCAGAACATTCAAATAAATACCTATTAAAATATACACAGAAGTGGAGACCAAAGCTATCCAATTATCGAACGCCGCATCACTTACTATAATGACGCATCTCAATCATAACCATAGAATTAACGTGGGTTGTGGACAAAAGATTTTACTTTATTGGAATGGTACACATGGACTGCATTTTGATATATTTGGCTTCGATGTTTCCCAGCTGCGTCACTTTCTGATGTGTGCTCAGTGCATTCACGTAGAGTATATCATTTGCCAAGATGTTTCTCCTAGCGTTAAGTCATGCCTCTTTGATCTCAATTGGCGTGATATTCTCAAGATACACAGAGAGCGCTTGCCTATTCATTCAGCGGTGGAGTGAGGTCATGGCTGATGGGCAGAGGTCATCGCTGAGGGGCATTCAGTGGAGTGAGGCCATCACTTAGGTGCAGTTGTGATGGTAAGCCTATACGTAAGCCTAACAATACGTAACCAATACGTAAGCCTAACAGTGAAGAAAAAGAACCTTATCATTCCTGTTGTCGATGGCTATCAATCTACAACAAATGAATTTGTTCACAAAATACTTCAAACTATACTCTTCTTCAGTGCTGGCGCAAGGATTAAGTTTCGTGATTTCAACGCCCACAATAAGCCATGGGCGAGCCCGAAGACCTGCACAAAAGGCAAAAGTGTGGTAATCTTTCCTTGAAACAATAAGCTGTTCTTGTAAAATGCTGGCAGTCCCACGCTTTTACGTGGCCCTTGATACAGAAGCTGCCTCGACTTGAACTTTGTCTCTTGAACTCTATTAAAATGTGCCAGATGGTCTGTGGACATAAAAAAACATAGGAATGACCACATTCCCACCTATGAGAAGGTAATAGGATAATCACCTATTAATGTACGCGGCACTATTCAGGTAGTGAACTGGACTAAGTTTCAATTTCTTACAAAAGAACGATGTGAAGACAGCTCACTTCACTTCATTGGGGCGATCAAGTGCACCATGCAAGACATGGTGTGCACCCTCGCATGCTATTCAAAAGCATCACATTTTGTATACAATTTGGACGACTTCAGGTTGTCTGATGTGCGGAACGTTGGTACCGCAGCGCGAAAGCAATCGACACTTTTCGGACCACTAAAGCCTACAGAAGAAGATGCAACGCCGCATAGGTAAGCTAAAGTCACAACGTTGGGCTCCCTTTTGCGCGTTGTTAGATCGCTCAAGTATTTTTATACGTATGCAGGAAAGTAAAAGGGCTCCCGACACGTCGCGTCCAGTGGTTTTAATTGGGCCTCTAGCCCTATTTCAACAGTGATCGGGGGTCGACGTGGAGCAAGAGTTCTGTGCTAAAGTACTGGTCAGCTCACAGTTCAAATCAGCTTTAGGCTGTCACGTGGCGGTCCGCAAATGCGTGATCGCCATATCTACCTATGCTTTTCAATTCATGAGCTTAAACCACCACTGGCTTTATGTAGACAAACATGAGCACTGAAGCCTCATAGAACTTCTGAGAGATCAATGTGCCACGAAGGTTTGCGTGCGACAGCTGCCGTCCTCAAGATATGCAATGAATCGTTATGAGAGGGAAACACCCATTTAATTGGAAGACCTGTCATCTGGTTCCATTACTGAAGCCTGGAAAGTCACCAATGATTCTCACGTCGTACCGGCAGACTGCACTGGCTAGTTGCATGGCCATAGTACTGGAGTAGGGGATACTAGGACACCTAGAAGGGTACCTGGAACAACACAACATCTACCCAGACACCAAGACGGAATACGCCGTGGTTGATCGTTAAATGATAGCATAGTCCACCAGACCGCCTACACAGAACAAAAGAAGGACCGTAAGTGGCTCTGCGATTCTCTATTCTCAATGCTAAAGGGACGTATACCAACGTAACGCATGAAGTATCGTCGTCGCTCTAAAGAAATGGCAGGAATGACCAGTCGCATGTTTTAATGGCTGCGCAGTTATCTCTCTGAGCAGCCCTTTTATTGCGACAGCAGTTATATGGACACTCTCGGCTGGATTTTTGCAGCCGGCGTTGACGTTGACGTCGGCGTTGGCATCACCGTCACTCACCGTATATGCATACGGATCAATTTGTATGAAAACTGAAGAACGTGAAATAAGCCATAAAAAGACTCCAACGCGCGAAATCGAAGGTGAGATATCTGCAACGTGGATACGGGGCGTTAAGCACTTAGCCAAGGAGGAGCACGTCGATTTATATCGACCACTTACCGAGGGTGACGGGCATCTCGGGAAGGGGGAGGGGAACTATCGTGTTTGCAGTATTACCAGCAAGATAGCGTAATGAGCGCGCGTCACTACATTGTCACGACACGACGTTGCGCTTTCATCTCCCACGTGTACTTTGGCCCGTCGGAGAGGAAGAGGTTGGCGCTCACTCGCCTGCATTTATCTGGTGGTGAGGAAAATGGTACGTTTTGGCTGGCCTGTGAATTTTCCCGGAACGATTCTGTTGTATTTAGCGGGCGCGCAAAGGTCACCGGAATTCTTTCACAGGCTCCGTTTGCACGAAAAGCGCGCTTTTCAGACACAGCGAAGTAACACAATGGACGCTTATTTGAGTTCATGTGTACATGTGAGTACCTTCAGTGCATGATTTGTGTGCCAGAAACACAGGGCACGTTTCGATCAGCTTACCATTCTGCGCGTCACCCACCAATTTGCTTCTATCGTGTTATTTGCTTCGCCTTTGCAGAAAAGCTTTGACTTTTTTCGTGAGAACTTACGGCGGCGACACTTCGCTACATCACAGCTCCCATGTTCTTCTCCAGGTGGCTTTTCTTAACCCTGTATTATTCGACTAGGTGCTAATCACTCACCATGAACATTTGCCAAGTACTGTCAGATTGTCAATGTACGCACAGACGACATTGCCATGTGGAGCTGTAAGTGTGCAGTGACACACCTACAACTGCGAGCGCGAATTGAGAGAGCCTACACTCAAGCTGCTATCTACCCTCGTAAAGAATGTTTGGAAATTTTCTCTAGGGAATGTGTGCTTGTGGCATTTACGTGCAAACCAATAGAGAGCTACAGCGTCCGGGTAAATGTCGATAGGATGCCTTACGTCCAATCGTACAAGTGGCTAGGTGTTATATTTGACACTGACCTCTCAAGGAGCTTCATTCAACATACATGAAATATCAGTTGACAGTAATCTCACATTTGTTGAAGTTCTTCCCTGGAATGAGTTGACGAATGTCCACAGCCGCTATGTCTCAACTATACAGGGTCGTTTTCCTTGGATCACTTCAGTAAAACCTGCCTACGTTAACCAATGCAACTAAAGTAACTCCACGGATAATTCAAAATGTTCAGACTCAAACACTCAGTATTTCTGCTCGGGAACGACATTGCTCATAACCTAGCCAAAGGAGACCGCTCATGACGCCACTGCAGAACAGATATTCGTTTCTCCTGGCCATATACAGCTTTGACTCTAAAAACAAAATAAAGCATATGTCCTTGATATGGTATTTCCTTATTGTTGTTATATTTTCGTAGGCTACAATTCTATATTGCTCTACAAAGGGCAGGACTGAACATATGCAGGCTATATTAACACACTGTAACATTTTGCTTACCGAAACTGATCGCATAAGGCACTTAAGGTCGCTGTTTAACTGGTGCTACCTAATTCAAACCAAATACATGCCGAGAAGCATATATTTGGTTTTGCATTGAGCTATGAAAGGGAAAGTGTACCCCGCAAATACCTCTCACAAGGGAGCACACCTAAGAAGTAGTGCACAGGGGCGAGAGGAGTGAAATATATATGAAGTGAAGAGACAGCGGGAAACAAAAGAAAGAGAGAGACCCGTCATACGTATGTAAAGTTACGTCATCGGGCATCGTGCGCCGCTGAAAAGAAAGCCATAGAGAAGGCCGGAGTGGCGCTCTAGAAAAGCAGGAGCACGTGAAGCTCTGGCCTGAGCACGTAGCCCAGGCAGAAGAAAAACAGAATCCTGATGACCTCGCGGGTCAGAGCCCTGTTGTCCTCGTTGAGATCACAACTGGCTGACTGAATTCCTAGCACAATGAGCTTATGTACGGAAAGAGCTGAGGAACATAATCCTAGCACCCGAGAGTCAGCCGACAGCATCGAGAGCATTGCATAAACCACTGCAGCGAGTGCGGCTATCACTGCGTCCTTTTGTTCGACGGCGGGGCCAGGGAATTCGAAGGATGGGGTGGGGCAGGCAATATGCATGTGATGGAGATCCACCGGTATTACAAAATGATTCAGCGTATTTTTTTCTGCTATGTTACACCTCGAACGAACAGGGCTACAAGTGCCTTCTAGGTAATCTCAAGATGAAAGTGTGAAACAGCTGTTATATTTCGAAAAATTGAGGCATGGCCAGCCACGCGTAGTAAAGAATTGCGTTCGTGGGTGCAGCCAGATCAAAATAACGCAAAACAATTAGGAAGCAATATGCAGTCCTGTAGTCGTCACACAGTATTTCACTTCAGACATCTGTGGAGGAATACGGGAACGGGCGCTACGTATGATCTATTGATCGGTACAATTGAGCATGCGCTTCATTTGCATAACCACAATGTTTGTGGTCAAACGTGAGTTTTGACATTACGGCGAGGCATGTTCTATTCTGCATTTGATATGGTAATTTACATGCCACGTATGCCTTCCTGATGACAAGAATTACTCAAATTCTTTCAATTATCTGATCCAGCGTTGCCTAAGAGGCATCGCCAAAAATCCGTCTCAGCAACTTCTGACTCATTGATTCACATTACATAAATTCAAACAATGCACTTCATCTGACGTGATTTTTCACATTTATTTGTAATAATAAATGTGTCATTCACAAATTAATTGTGATTGTTTACTTACTTATCGTCATACTGTTTTCATATTTGCAGCCTGCTACTGCGACCACCGTTTATATTTAGGATGGAGGTTCTCAAGTCTATATTACTACAACAGACGTACAAATAGGTGTCAAAGAAATGGAGAAATGTTCAACTGCAACGCATTCAACTCACGACAGCTATGCGAGATTACATGTTTAGTGGTTGACGCAGCGCGGTAGACAGGCCTTAATTTGTTTGCTGCTGAAATGTATGTAGTAATAAAATGATTGACAGAAAACAGTTCAACAATTATTTCTTTAACTGCATTTCACCAAACGGATCTATCTTTTAGTGGAAGAGGATAAATATTGTGATGGCTCCTTCTTCATGGCTGCTTATTACTAACGCTGTGAAAAACAGGCACCGGTTCAGGCTCAAGTGGTACGATTATGTAAATATCATGCACTTCATGGAAATAGCATGCACGAAGATTCAAATATCATACACATATCAAAAAAGTACAGGAGAAGCTTGTAGATGTGTCCAGGGTTTGTTTTTATTTATTGCTGTGTCAATTTCAGTTACGTAAATCATGTAAGGTTATTCATAAAACTTACGCAAATGCCATATCAGGTTCACAATTTATAGGGAAAGTCACCACCTCTTTGAGTATCACACTGGTGGCCCAGTAGCGTCATAAAACTGTATAAATTTTATGTCGTCTGTTGCGGCATAGTAAGTAAGCAGCGAGGCGCATTTTGCTACGGGCAAAAAGAACAGCTGGCTCTCCCATAATTGATGTTAAAATGGCTACCAGGAAAAAAGATTGCTTGGAGGCAACACAAGCCGCAATCTGCTGCGTGTGTGCCGGGCCGCACTTCAGAAAAAAATACACCGCATAACAATGCGTAGTTGCTTATTACCCCCGAGAACGAACACTGGCGTCACTGCTTGAATAGCAATGTGACCTTACGGCCAAGATTCAGCTCATTCCCCTCCGCTTTTCGCGCTTTACTGCACCCGTTGTGTACTCGCTGGGTAGCGATACGGTAGTGATTACTAAACTACGTAACGTAAATCTTTAAAGGTGTCATGCAGAAGGTTCTACAACAAGAGAAGGTTATTTAGGTTAGAACTCTCTGATACTATTGTTACGTGTGAAGGGCAGGGCATATACAAGTTAACAGGTCGTTTATCAGGTCACCAAGGTGCGCGCAGGACCAGCCAATATGTTGGATTCATCAGCTTCATAGTCTGGCTTTTAGCTGCCTCGGGGAACAAGCACGTGCAGGAGGACGTGTACGATTGAAGAGGCCGTTTTTTAGGTCACGTGAAGGTGAGTGCAGGAGCGGATGACAGGTTGGATCTATCAGAAAAATTGTCCCTAGTTTAACTGCTTTGGGGAACAAGCATGTGCAGGTGGACGCGTACGATTGAGGAGGCCGTTAATTAGGTCGCCAAGATGAGCGCAGGAGCTGACGGCAGGTTGGATCTATCAGGATAATCATCCTTCTCTCAACCACCTCGGTGAACAACGACGTACAAGAGGACGTGTACGATTGAGGAAGTCGTTTATAAAGTCGGGAACGTGAGCGCAGGAGCTGATGGCAGGTTGGATCTATTAGGATAATCGTCCTCCTAGTAACTGCCTCGGAAAACAAGCACGTGCAGGAGGACGTATACGATTGAAGAGGCCGTTAATTAGGTCGCGAAGGTGAGCGGAGGAGCGTATGACAGGTTGGATCTATCAGGATAATAGTCCTCATTTTAATTGCCTCGAAGGAGAAGCACGTGCTGCAGAACGTATACGATTGAGGAGGCTATTTATTAGGTCGCGAAGGCAAGCGTAGGAGCTGATGACAGGTTGGATCTATCAGAATAGTCGTCCTACTTGTAACTGCCTAAGAGAGCAAGCACGTGCAGGAAGACGTATACGATTGAGGAGGCCATTTAATAGGTTGCGAAGTGGAGCGCAGTAGCGGATGACAGGTTGGGTCTATCAGGACAATCGTCCTCCTTTAATTGCCTCGGGGAAGAAGCACGTGCAGGAGGACGTATGCAATTGAGGAGGCCGTTTATTAGGTCGCCAAGGTGAGCGCAGGAGCCGATGGCAGGTTTGATCTATCAGGATAATCGTCCTTGTTGTAATTGCTTCGGAGAGCAAGCACGTGCAGGAGGACATATACGATTGAGGAGGCCGTTAATTAGGTCGAGGAGATGTGCGCAGGAGCAGCCTAAAGGTTGGATCGATCAGCACCTTTTTTTAATTTATATGATATATAGGGAGATGTTGGCGCACCATTATGATGCCGGCTATTCCTTAGCCGTTGATTGAAACTTGAACACGTATCTTAAAGCAAAACATACAAAGCAGTGCATGGAAAATAGAAACCTTGGGCACATATATGCAAAGACCCCCTTAAACGCACGTATCACAACATAATGGTAAAGAAATGTTCGAAAGTCAATAAAAGAAGTCTCTGAAAATGTCCCTCGTTAATATTCGGTCCACCAGCACAAAACGGCAGAGCACACGTCTGGTCCTTATAAACATGCATTCGCTCGTATGTACATTATAGTCAACCCGTCATTCATTTCACAACACACACGTGATGGGTGTCAAATGATACTGTACATAATAAATACATGTGTTACAAATGAAAGTTTGTTCTTTCTTAATACTTGTCAGCAATCCCGCTGTCTTGTAAAAAACGTGTTATTGCTTTTAAAGCGTGTGACTGTAAAACTCCAGTTGGCCACGAGCCCAAAAGCTTTTTATGCTAAATGGTCTGCGGTCCAATGCGAACAGTTGGGACTTAAGACGGCGTCTTGGCGTGTCATGATGTGGACAGTCTATGAGAAGGTGACATACAACTTCATCTATAAATCCATATTCACATTCGGGAGTTTCAGCTCTGCCGATTCTTTGCAAAAAATGTTTTGTGTATGCAGTGCCTAGCCTCAATCGGTGAATTAGAGTTTCCATACTTCTATCTAAAGCCAGCGTAATTTTGAATTCAATAAATAGATCGTTGTGATATAAATCGCAGCTCTTTGTACTTTGGTCAAACGAAGCAGTTTTGCTTATTCTGAAAGTTATATTTTTTATAATACTACGCAATTCATTTTTCGAAATTGGTCAAGAAACAGTAACGTATTTACGATGTGTTTGTGCAGCTTCATCGGCAGCTGTGTTTCCAGGAATGTTGCAATGGCCAGGTATCCACTGTAATTTGATCTCATGTTGCGCCTTCTTTGCTTTGGTGAGCTCTTTCAGAGTTTCGTATGTCATACTGTCACTTATTATTGTCCTGTTTGTACTGCAGAGTGATCGTGATGCGGCCAGTGAGTCACTGAAAAGTACCCATTTTCTACCGCCTGCTACCAAGTTTATAAACTTTAGAGCATACAGAATAGCGAAGAGCTCAGATGTAGTAGATGACGTCATGCGACATAATTTAAACGATTCCTGAATATTGAGCTGTGGTATGATAAATGCCGATGTTGAAGACGTTGTAGTACTTGAGCCATCTGTGTAAATATGTATGTACCCTGGATACCGCCCATGTATCTGATAAAGTGCTAGTTGTTGAGCAGCTTGGATGAACATGTCTCTCTTTCTGATAATGCCATCCACTGAGAATTCAATGCTTGGTATTGCAAGCAGCCATGAAGGATAGTCCATTTCAGGGTTTCAAAATTCATTTCTGGGTAATATATGTACATTATTCTGTACAATGTTATGAGCATTACTTTTATCTCTTAGTGAAATCTCCAGTGCCAATGGGTGGTCCTTGTGTTGCATCTGTAAGGGAAAAAAATGGCGGCATGTTTCAATTGTTCTCATGACTGGAAACGGTGGTTGTCGAGTCTCTGCTATGACAAGGCTGCTGGAAGTCGCTAGTGTAACACCTATGCAGACGCGTAGTCCCCTAGCTAATAGTCTTTGAAGTAGCTCCTCGGAAGTTCGGGAAAGGCCGATTAAAACTGCTGCAGAATATGCAACTTTTTGTCGTTGATTTTATTGATTGATTTTTCGGGTTTAACGTTCCAAAACCACCATATGATTTTGAGAGACGCCGTAGTGGAGGGCTCCGGAAATTTCGACCACCTGGGGTTCATTAACGTGCACCCAAATCTGAGTACACGGGCCTACAACATTTCAGCCTCCATCGGAAATGCAGCCGCCACAGCCGGGATTTGATCCCGCGACCTGCGGGTCAGCAGCCGAGTACCTTAGCCAGTAGACCACCGTGGCGGGGGACTTTTTGTCGTATTAAAGCACTGTGAACAGCGAGCATGGATGATACAGATCCGCCCCATGATGTCCCAGCAATTCTGTGGATTATATTCACTAGCGTATTTACCTCGTTTTCGAGTTTCTTTATGTGAGCTGCCCATGATAGCTGCCTATCAGGTATTACTTCGAGAAACTGATGCTGTGTTACAATCATTAGTGGTTCTCCTTCTAAACTGAGATTAAAGTTCTTTAACTTCTTACGGGTAAAGGGAATACAGCTGTCTTTGCGTGCGATAGAATCATTCCTCTCTCTTTTAAAAACTTGTTGATAATATTTATTCCAACTAGCAGTGCAATCTGAATTAACCATATGTCCTTGCCAGATGCCCAAATGCACGCATCATCTGCATATAAGTAGTATTTCAACCTGGAAGGCAGTCTTTTATCTAAATCAGCCATAACACAGTTGAAAAGAAAAAAAGCTGAGTACGCTTCCTCGTGGCACTCCCTGTCTGACGTCGTGTTCTGCTCTTTTTCTTCGCTCATCTGAATGAATATTTTGCGACCTGATAAAGATTTGGATATCCACCGCAAAGACCTGCTGGACAGTCCGAGTTCCAACATACTCAGCAGAACATGATTGTGACTGACTGTGTCAAATGCCCTTTTGATGTCCAAGAACACTGCGATTGTCAAACTACCACAGCTTGCTATCAGCACCTTATTCTTCCTTTTAGCTCCCTCGGGGATCAAGCACGTGCATCGGAGGACGTATACGATTGAGGATTGAGGAGGACGTATACGATTGAGGATTTTTTAGCTGTCTCAGTGTTGTTAGGTTGTGGAGGGGAGGGCAGGAGAGGTCAACAGGTTGGATCTACCAGCGTCGTCTTCTTTCTTCGAGCTGCCTGGGGAAAGGCACCTGCACCAACTTTCGTTTGTTTCGACTTTAGCTGCAACATTCCTCTCCCTGCATACGAAGACCGCGGGGCCAGTCGGTCAACGTGTCTCAGCCTGAACAATTTCAAGTGGGCGACATGGACAGCTTCGGTTTTGCCAGCTGGTCTATCACTCACCGTAAGACGTACTATGGTGTATGTGGCCTATGTGAATCTTGTGTTAATAACAAATACTCCATTATAAGTGGCTTTTGGCATAAGCCGCATTTGCTTGCAGGACATTACAGCCAGAATAAATCGCCTGGTTGATAGGTTACTGCTATAGGTGGTGAATGGGTAGCACGCTTTCGCTCTGTCTTGACATGTGAATGTGCGTAATGCAGTTATACGATGCGCCTCTTCAACACGACAGATAGTTTCAGCAACTGTGCCGTTTTTTCTACCATAGAAAAAAAGAACACTGTCGATCACGTGCGCCGAGGGGGAGGGGGGGCTGACGTGCCTAAATAAGAAGTGGGCTATAGCATGTAGTCTGTACCTTTACTGCATGCAGTGGGTACCTAATAAAAAGTAATACGGCGTCGAGTTTGTATGTTTGGATAAGACAAACGTTGACAATATGTCGATAATGCCATGGTTGGTGCACTCTGTAGGCCCCTTTGCTTGTGGATGGCAAGGCATCGAGTAACTCAAGCTACATTCACGCATACGACCACTTTGAATGAGGCTCAATTACCATGGTCCTTTTAGATACAATGATCATTTTAGACACGACTACGACAATTTGTGGGATGAATTTTTTTATGTACTCCTAGGCCTAAGGTGTTTCCTTTGAGCCATGTAGTGACATTCCCTGCTTTGAGTGCTGACGCGTTTTGTCTCGTTGTGTCCTGCGGCAGTTTCTACAGCTAATATTTTGTTCTGCAGCAAAGCGTTTCCCGGAAACCTGCTGCTATTGTGCGATAAACGCATGTCATTGTTCTGGGAATTCTTTTTATCGGTAGTGTAGAGCAACAGCTGTTTGCCGAACCGTGTAAAATTCCCTTAACGGCTCTTTCGCTAGTGCCCTTCTAGAAATAGTATGCCAAGATGATTATAACTATGTTGTATTCTATAATGTGGTTGCTCGTGCCTTCTCTGCTAAGTGTATGCTTGTGCCATGTTTTGTAGCGACGTTGTCACGTTGGACACCACACTCAACATTTTTTATTTGGCCCGTGTGAAGAACAACATTGTAATTCCCTATTTTATGGTGTCTGTTATTAACAGACGCACACGTGTGTGGGAAATCAACAGTTTAATGAAGCCCACAGTGTTGCCTCGAGCAAATAAGGCTGTATGTAAACCCGCATTGTTACGACCTGCTTGCCCATCTTGACGCTGCCGGCAAGAACGGACATGCAGCTTCTCAACGTTCAGAGGTTCCACAACTCTTACAAGTTAATAACTATTCAGTGTGCTAAAGTGAGCATAACCCCCTCCGCGACGTTCTCTCCAAGCGCGCTGAACATTCGACATTACAAAAAGCTATCAAAATGCCTCAACTGCAGCTTCTGAAGTACGCAAACATATGAAAACATAGTCGACGCACCCCACATGACACAACCCTCACAATGCCATCTTCAGGGAGCAACGTTATCAGCGACAAAGTGTTTGTATTCATTAAAGAATAGTTTAATGATAACGCAGACATTAGAGAAGACGGTGATTGCAGAAGCAACGTCCTCATCCTTCTCCTTACATGTTTTCTCTTGCAGGGGCACTTCGTAGCAATACGTAGGCCATCTTTATTCTACCACATTCGTTAATAATGCACACTCTTGAGCTGATAACCGCAACGAACACGAAGGTATGCCCTTTACCATTCCATCGCGAAAGCTTTTGTCGTCAAAGCGAGTGCGCAACAATGAGTTCCTCGGCATTGATAAATCTCCTGTATTGCTGCATGCTATGAAAACCAAAATTATATAAAAAGCGCACATTAGTTCACATGCCTAGGACTTGTAGAAAGACATTTAAGTTTGGAATGGCTTCTATACATACGCTGTCTGTCATAATGACCTGTATATCTTTGCTTTTTCTCGAAGCAACAGATGCATTGCGACTGCCACAATGTGAGAATATGCTTGTTTCAATCTTATATTTTCTTCTTATATTTAGCCAACGGGAAGCACATGAAGTGCTTAACACATTGTGTGGTATGTATGCGTCCATCCGTATATATTGTCACGAGAAGGAGTCCGACCGGAATAGCACACACAGATGTATTTAGAGACGGTCAAGCGAGTAGTGCCAGTGATACACATTACATCACGCCAGTCTATCTTTTTTTATTCTTCATCTCTATGCCACTGGTAAGTAGCATGACCCCCGGCGGCGGAGGCACAGTCTACTGACGCACTCTTACAGGGCTTGATCCGCGAGGCGTGGGCAGTATCACTGGACCGTACGGCTGGTGATCATGCATAGATTAGGCTGATTTTATAGGTTGCAGGTGTTACTTGACGCAGAACATGGTAAGGTCCCGTGTAGAAAGACAAAAGTTTTAAATGATAACGATTTCTTAGTGAACTTCGCCAACGTTGAGCATATCTATGTATCCATCTCTTTATCTGTCTAGCCACCTATGACCTTTAGCTCTCCTGGCCGTTTCGGTGATAGTATCAATATAAAACTTGGTATGGCATAACATGACTGTACGAAGAACATATGTGACTTGTCATAACATGATAAGCAAGACATGTATGTCATGAATGTCATGACTTACAATTCAAGATCCTGCAGCGCTTGCGGTGGTTTCGTTCACATGGCATGTTGCAAAACTGGTATGGTATCGCATGATTGCATGTCGAACACAAGCGACAGACCCTAACATGAAAATCATGACATGCGTGCCATGTAACAACATGACTACATACCACGCTCTTGATGCACTCGTGGCCTTTTCGCAAGCGTCACATATGCCAAATTTAGTATTACAGTATGTCAATGGATGATGAAGGCATTAAACTGGTGCAAACAAACATGATAAACATGAGATGCGTGTCATGTAACAACATGACTACATGCCACGCTCATGATGCGCTTGCGGCCGTGTCGCTAGCTGTACCTGTACGAAATTCGGCATTATGTGACGCGCACAGACGACATAGGTAAATGGCACGTTCAAACATGATACTCTTGAGATGCGCGTCATGTAACATCAATGCTACATGCTACGCTCATGATGCGCTCGTGGCTAATTAGATAGTTTCGCATGGACCAAATTTGGTATTAGGTGACGCGAACGGACTACATAGTTAAATGACACGTCCAAACATGAAAATCATGACATGCATGTTATGTAACAACGTGGCTACATGCTACACTGTTGATGCGCTTGCGGCCGTTTAACTAGCTTCACCTATTGCAAATTTGGTGTTACGTCCCGTGAACAGATAACGAAGGCATGTGACTGGTGCAAACATGACAATCATGAGATGCGTTTCATATGACAGCATGACTACATGCCACAGTCAAGGCGCCAATACATTTCGACGTGACGTAGTGCGCGTGTTCGTCGGTGTTCATTTCGTCGCTTCCCGCTGGAGTTGCCATGCCAGGCGCCAGTCCTGCCATATACTCGCAGGCGCACTGAGGGCTTCGTTGCTTTGACGTATGCGTGTTTAAGCGCGACTGGCGTCCCTCCATTACGAAAAAATGAGACGCAGTGTTGTCTGGGTGACACATTGCGTGAAATACAGCATGCCGCATTTCGCGCCGGTTGCCGTAGGGCCACGCCGATGGACGCTGGTGGCGCCTGGCGTCAGGCTATAGAGTGCTCGTGTTTTGCTAACGAAGCATCGCTGTGCCCAATGTGCACGCGCGTCAATGCTACATTGAAGTGTATTTCGCCCTTCGTGATGCGCTCGTGGCCGTTTCGCAAGCTCAACATATACCAAATTTGGTGTTACGCGATGTCAATCAAAGACGAGATATATCACTGGAGCAAACATGATAATACTGACACACGTGTCATGTAAGAGCATGACAACATACCACGCTCATAAAATGCTTGTGGCCGTACCGCTAGCTCCACATATACTAAATTTGGTATCACGGGACGCGAATAGATGACGAAGGTAAAGGACACATCCAAACATAATAATCCTGACACGGAAGTGAAGTACGGCATCATTTACCTCACCTCGTAACGTTGTGCTAATTTTAAAGAGAGACATGAACATTTCTCATTCGGGCTTCTCATATCAACAATTTCCACTGTACACTGTCGATTTTTTTATGAAAGTGAACACGCGAACATGTGGCCTGCACTCTGCGGTGGCTGCCTGCAGCACCACCAACCGAGAAGTGAAGAAAGCACGTTCGCTTTTTGCGTTATGTATGGCCAAGCAAAATAAAAGGTTAAGGCAGGTAGACCAGCGCTGCTAGAATACGTTCACTAATCGCTCGCTGCGTTCCCTAATCGCTCCGGTGATATCGGATGTTTACTGCAGCTTGTACGGTGGCCGCGAACAACGTTTGATATGTTGGCAGTGGACTAAGCACTGCTGGCGTGAGCAGAGAGAGAGAGTACAATCTAGCAGTGCTTTTCTACTGGCCATAACTCGTTATTATTTTTTTCGGCAAAAAATGACGCTGACAGTGAACATGTTTCCTTTTGCTGTCGGTTTATGATGCTGTAAGCAGCCGCCGCAGAGCGCAGTCCACTCGTTCGCGTGTTCCCTTTCATAAAGGATAACCGTGTACATGGTATCTGCCAACTTTTTATTGTAGGCCCACCTGACGGTGAGGAGACCAGACAAAGGGGAGGGTACCGGGAATGAAATGTACGTGTCGATGTTCTGCATCATACCGACGCTTTGTTTGGTCTGCGACGCAATCAGCCGAGTGTGGGCGAGCTGACTAACATGATGGGCTTCGTGATCGCGTCGCTGGCATACTCGCCGGTGGACGAGGTATGAGCTGAGATGACTGTATCCAGTAGTAAAGTTAGCTCTCTTGCGTAAAATAAGGATAACGGCGAAAATCTCACTGTGTTGTAATGACATTACTTATATGCGAAAGTTGCGTAAGGTAAGGCAAGATTGCAGGCTTGGTGGTCTGGCGACACGTATATAAGCGAGCACATTTGTGAGAGTACGATTAAAGCGTTCCGCGAGGCTATGGGCTTGAGAGTGGTAAGCGGTGGCCAATGTGTGTTGCGTGGAACAAGAACGCTGGACAGCGATGACGACTTGGAGTAGAAATGTATGACGACGGTCTGTGAGGAGTTGTCTCGGGGCACCGTGAATTACTATAATGTCCCGTGAGAAAAGTTCAGCGACGTCGCTTGCACAGCTTCTCGGGAGAGCTAAAGTAATAGCGTAGCGTGTAGCGTGACCTCTAATCACGGCTATTCATTTGTTTTTCTATGTCAATGAGAAAAAAGGACAAAGCAGGTCTAACCAAGCATGGTAAAATGGTTACGAAGGTGCGTCAATCGGTTGAAAAGGACAGCAGGTAGCAGTGAGGGTGTTTTATGACATTAGCATAACTCACACGTGGCGACGTATTGACGGGTCGAGCAAGCGAGGCCTGGGCAGAAAAAACGGTGCCATACGTGCTTGTACGTGAGAGGCACGCCAAGGTGCCCAGCTGTGGGAGCGTCATGAAGCTCGGCGAGGACACAGTGCTTCAAATGTTTAGGTGTGACAGTGACAAAATCAGGCCCGTCAGGTAGAAAAGTGCAGCGACATAGCCGCCTTTTATAAAAACAATACAGCAGACGGAGGAGTCATTTAAAGAAGATTCTGTATGACTGATGATGTCAAGAAGCAGTGTATCTCATTTCTAGTGTTCGCCAAGGTGAAGAAAGTCGCACACTGGCAAGATGGATTGCTCTGTGGGTGCGTGTGTGTTCTCAGCATTGTCGACAGGGTACCGAGGGAGGCACTCATTATCGGGTGTTAACGGCCGGATTTGTAGGTGCAAAGCCTAGCGTCAAAGACACGCTGAGGGAACTTTGAAAGATTTCAGCCAGCAGAGCACGTGACGAGCACGTGAAGCACTCACACTCTGTAGTGAAATAACTTTTTTTAAGGGGCAGATAGGAGGCAGCTGGCGCATGTAATAACGCAATCATGGTCACATTGTTGTTGAGCCAGCCCTGCTCTAATGCCATGTCCACTTGAATCTGTATGAATTTCCGTAGGGACAGAAGGGTTGAAGTGCACCAGAATCGGACGAGAAGTGAAAAGAGCTCTAAGAGTACACAACGCCGGAGCCTCTTGGGAGTCACATGAAAACAAGACGTATTGCTTCCGAAGCTGCGTATGAGCCCTCGCTATGGGCACAAAGTTTTTAACGAGCGTTGGAATTAGGAACATAGTTCAAGAAAGCTGCGCACATCCTTCGCAGGTTGTGGGAGAGGGAAGTTTTTGAAGGCACTGATTTTGGCTGGATCATGCTGTACACCGTTTGCGTCTACTATATGGCCCAATTTTGCGATTTGGTGGCGCCCAAAGTGACATTTCAACGAGTTGAGCTGCAGACCAGTGCGACGGAAGATGCCTAAGACGACTGAGAGGTGCTGTATAGCAGTTTCAAATGTTGGTGAAAAAGCGACGCGTCGTCCCAGTTAGCACATACAGGTGGATGATTTGAATATTCTGAGCAGGGAGTCTATAATTCGTTCAAAGGTTGCTGGAGCGTTATAAAAGACACAGGGCATGACCTTGAAATTATATAGGTATTCGGGAGTGATGAATGTTGTCATTTCACGGTCCACTTCATCTACCTCAATTAGCCAGTAGCCGGAACGAAGCTCTATGAATGAAAAATAGCGGGACCAATAGAGGTATTCAAAGACATCACCTATTCGTGGTATAGGATACACATCTTTTTTAGTAATTTTGTTTAGGTGTGAATAATCGACCCAGAAACGCCATGCACTGTCTTTCATGCAAAGTAGCGCAAAAGGAGAAGCCGTAAGACTGCAGCATGGCTCCATGATGCGCCTGGCGAGAGTTTTGTCGACCAACCTTTGAATATTGTGACGCTCGACCACAGACTCCCGATATGGACGCCTATGAACAGGGTACTCATTACTAGTGTTTATGCGTTGGGTCACATGAGTAGCTTTCCCCAATGGATGAGCGCTGAAGTAAAAACGTCGATGTAGAACACCAGAGTATGGTGAAGCTCGGTAGTCTGCTGCGACGTTATGTTGGAAGCAATCATCGACCAAAAGTGCTGTCGGAGGACGTGCCAAATTGATGTTGACCATGCACGTCAAAAGAACTAGCCATTGTAGAAACATCCAGCGCGTTGTTTTCTAAGGTACAGATCAACGCCAAAGTGATTCCCTGTGGCAAGACTTGAGGTGTCAAACTGAAGTTGACAACTGGGGGAACATGTAGTAGTTTCCTGCGATGGACAGAATGTTGTGCGGTAATGTAATGTCCTAGTGGATGAGGACATCGGTGGTAGTAGGCAGAATACAGCCACCGTCAGGAACCGGTGGTATTGAGACGAGCTCTACGTATGTCAGTGTTTCTGGGGGGGGGGGGGTGCACAAGTCCCGTTGTGCAAGCGCCTCTGTTGCGGGCAAGAGTACATGGAGCATTCTGGTCGAAAAGCCCATGACGGCAATCGTCAAGGACGGAAAAAAGAACAACTGTGTGTAGATCAGCGAATCTGACACAAGTGGAGCCCATTCCAACGATAGAAGCTCTTCCGCCATCGCAACACGGATGACCAGTGATAACGGGTGTGAGAACCTTCTTGAGCTTGCAGAGAAAATCACTCTTCATAACGGAAAGTTGAGCGCCTGTGTCGACAAGAGCAGTCACATGTACACCGTATACTTTAACGTTGATAAGGTAGCTCTTCATCTGTATGGTCTAGAGGTTTTTTTGTTAGTACGAGTTATGGAGGGGCTCTTCTGGGGGCTAAATCACTTAGTTTTTCATCGAGAAACCTCGTGGTAGGGCGGGGGCGATGGGTGGTTTGTGGGACAGTCTGGACAGTGGTGGGTTGGTGGGTCAGACTGACGGTGTTGTGGGGATGGCGAAGGGGGTAGCTGGGTTCAGCAGCTAAGTTCAGCAGCTGGTTCTTAGACAAAATGGTCGGGGGTGGGGTCAAGACAATAATTGGCGTGAGAATGAAAGGTACAAAGTGAAGATTGTGCAGGAAGACCCTAGCGACTTCTGCAATGGCGAGAAGCGTGCCCGGCTCGATGACTCGAAAAGCAGATCCGCTTGTCATCATATGTTTGCTATGCGGACAAATTACGGAGTTTTGAGGAAAAGCTGGTCGGGAACGGACGTGCAAGCGTGTATTGGGGCTTGAGGTTGGTACGGGGAGGCCGTGAAATAGGGCGAATTCCCAGGCTGGCAAGTTCTTACCGGACGACTGCTTGAATAAAGGGCAACATAATTGATAGGAGGGGTTGGAGGACGTTGGTGCCATCGTAGCAGGAGCAGCCAGTTGAAGTTGCCACCTGACGATTCACGTAAAGCTGTCACAGGTGCCTGGTGAACGATATGTGTCGATACACGAGGATGTCGCGGTGTTATTCGGAAGGCGATGGAACTGATGGGACATGCGCCGGCTTTTAGCTTGTTGGAGCTGGTGGCATTCTTGAATAACTTCATTAACAAATGACACGTTGTTGAAACCAACAAGTTAAACGCATCGTACGTGATACCTTTGAGTATATATATGCCCAACGTTTTTAAGCACGGGCATGTTTTCGCCGGCCTGGCGGCATAGTGCGCAGACATCCCGAATGTAGCTCATGTAGGGCTCGGTGGAAGTTTGTGTGCGAGCTGATAACTCATTCTACGCAGCTGGTCGACGACAAAACGGGTTTCAAAAAAGCTCACGGATCTGTTCCTTAAAGCTGCTCCAGCTGGTAGAGTTATGTTCCATCGCGGGAAACCTAACAGGAGGGGAGTTGGGGTATGATCGAGGTAAAAAATGACGTTCGCGAGCCTTTTCGTGGGGTCGTACATATAAGTGGCTTTGGCTTGCTCATAGAGGCGTCGTCATTTGTCGACGTCAGTACGGTTCTGGCTCGAGAACACGCCAAGGTCGCTGAGGACGGGAAGTGTCACAAAAGTTGTTTTAGCTGCTGGGTTGGCAGGCAGGGTAGGAGGATGTAGCTTAAGCGGTCATGTGAAAGCCGCGAACGAGCGTCTGCTTCGGAGTTCTACCACTCAAGCAAATACGTTACGAGAAGACCAACTCGTAAGAGCAGACGCAGATACATTTACGGCCCGTTAAGCGAGCAGCGCAAGCAATACAGATCCGATTGAAAGTATGAACAGTGGTCTGTTCGAACATCAAATGCGAACGGAAGGTTTTGCAATAGATCATTTACGAACGAAAGTTCTTTCAAGTTGTCATGTTTATTCAGAGAACATTGTGTTTGTATCGCCTACATTCTATTTGCGGTTACTGGATATGCAAGCAGAAACGACAAAATTAGAAAAAAAAGGCCCAAGAAGCACGGGTGACATATTTGCATATAGTTCCCTACGTTGTGCAGCTTTGGTGTAGCTTGTGTTATTATAAATATACGCGCTGTTTAAGAAGCACTTATATATAGTGTAAGCCGACATTGATGTCCTTAACACTCTTGTATTCACCCTCGAGCCAGAGTATAAAGAGTATGAATAATGCTCACAATTCTAGATAGATGTGCAAATCACAAGATTCTCACATAAAAATAGAAAAATATCAGCGCTCTTTCTAACAATTATATGTATACTATAGAAACGACCCGAGCGTGTTCATTGCCGCTGAAGTGAATATTACATTTCATTTCGTGCATTGTTTTCCAGTTTGTCACAGGCGACGAGTCTTTGGTCATTGCCAGTATCACAGAGGTATGCGCTATCTTTCCATATTACGAAGTAGATTACTTCTTTCTGTAGGGTGAATTGGAATACAAATGCGTAGTATTTGCTCGGATGTGTTTGAAAGGCTTATTACAAAGGAACGTCTAAATTGGTGCAGCTGGTACTGATAGTATCATCTAACAATGTATTCAAGAAGAGAATCATCAATGTTTCCTTTGCTACGACTATAGCGCTGGGCAGTATGGAAGATACATGTATCTTGAAGACTATATTCTATAATATTTTGGTATCTTGTATCTATATTGCAATGCGCTTTGCAAAACAGTGCTATGTAACATTGTAGATATGTCGTATTTTTTGTACTGAAAAACACGCTTTAAACGCTTGAATAAACTTCCTGCGTGGTGCACGTTGAAAATTATTTGCCGTAACTTCTGCATCCATTACTTGACCGCTGTGCTCTTCGGTCCGCGGGGTGTGCTGCCACAATTATAAGGACAAAATTGCTGCTTTTGTAAAAGGAGACTTTTGATATCTAAACACGCAATATAATATTATCAAAGAAGCTGAGCAAAGCTAAATAATTGCGTTATTGATTTAAAAATCTCCACTGGCTAAAAATGTACTCTAATGGGCCGAAAAAATTGCTCTTATATGCATCTGAACGTTCCCCTCAAAATTCCTCTAATGACAGTGATCAAGAAGTCATTTACCGAAATTCGGGATAGATGGTCTCCTAAATGTCATTTCAGTTGCGGTAAAATATTTTTCATCGGAATAGAATACGTGTGCGAAAGCGACTTGAGCATGACTGCAAAAAAAAAGGTTTATATGTATGTTCAGTCTAAAAAGAGACCCCGTGCAGTCTAGTTTTAGTCGATTTTCCGGGAACCCTTCAACTAGCTCTAAGTGTAATGTGCACGTCAGCGTATCGTGCGGTGCGATGCGTCAGGGATTTAACGTAAGTGCCGACGTTAAATCGCTAGTATAACCTGCCGATTGTTGGCCAAGGTGGAAGATTGCGCGCCTGGAAAGCCCGCCAATGCACACAACTACTCAGGTTACAAAATAAGTCAGTTTTACTTACGCCTGGCTCATGGATAACATTGTCATTTGTTACAGATGCCTAGTGAATTTTCGCAATAAATCGGATCGCTCTATTTGCCAGATCACCAGAGAATTTTGTGACATTTATGTACTTTTATCATTTCACATTCTTAGTTATATACTTGTATTTGCAGCCTGCTACTGCGACCATCGTTTAAGGTTTGGATGGCGACGTCCTAATCTATTTTTCTACAACAAGCGTACCAATAGGTGCTGAAAGGAATGCAGAAATCCTAAACTGCAACGCATTCGCCGTCTAAGCCTTTATGTGAGACTGACATGCATTCTCCCTGATGCAGCATCGGTAGTCAGGCCTTTAGTGGATATCCGCACGGAAATATATGCAGCAATAAAATGATTTCATTGTTTTGGGTGCGATTGTTGTGTATCTTAGTGTGTTTTGCTTACGGGTTGTTTTTGCAACCTTTTACTTTGGGCTTCAACTGTATACTGCTGGTATGAGGTAAGTGATGAGAAACAGAAAACTGTCGGCTTCAAGAAACTTGCGTACGAAAACATTCAAAGCCAATTTCCTGTCAAGAAAGTGGGGTTGGTCTGTGAACGCATGACCAAAGTTTTTTTGCCGTTTTTCTTGATCATTGCACAATATTTCCTGCAAATGTTTTTGTTCCACAAGGTTTTGAATTTCACTTTGACACTACAAACTTACTTGGCAGTGCAACACTTCTGTTAATACAGGCCACAACAGTGGTAATGCATGAAGAGATTAAACGCAGCAATCAAGTGACATTCTTTATGAGCGATCAACTACAATCTAACCAAGTGAACGACAGTCAAGGTCTATAGAACATACAACTACTAGAAAACAGCGCATACAAATACGGAAGTGAACGCGCACCTTCAGGCCCCGTTCGTGTAGTGCCATATTTATGTATAAACCCACTGACTACGTGTTCTTCGCGTATGATGCCGCCGAGACAGATGCGTTAATATGAAAGTCATGGAAGCTTAGCTTTGAAAAAAAGGAGACAAAAGTTTTTGGTGGAGCCTCCTTTGTTTAGATTTTAACGCTATTGTGCTGCGTTCGTAGAAGCCAGCGCGTAGGCGTCCGCATGCTTAGTTGTTCTGCTTAGTTGTTCGCTAAAAAAATACCATTATAAATGAGTAAAATATCAAGATCTGTACAAATACAAAGAAACAAATATAATACGTTGGTTCCAGTGGCACCAGAAGCAAGTACTTTTGCTTCATAAGGAGACATTCTGCCACATAACAGTGCCTGTGTTTGGAGCTGCATTATGAAAAAATATAAATAAATATTCCATTTAGCCCGAACAGTGTTCTTGATGTTACACAACTGTGTGAAAAAGCGTATACAGTACACTAAAAAATTTGAGTGATTTTTACTTCGCGGGACCATCGCTGCCATAAGCATGTGTACGCCAACAGGGTGAGGGTAGCCAACTTGCATGCGGAATGTCTATGCAGGATGAAAGCTCGAGAAGTTCAATCATTTAGGACGCAGAATTTTCTACTGTTTGAGCCCCACATTTTTTCCGCTAGCCCTCGGAAAAGCTGTCATGGATGATAATCACGGCAAAACGCTAGCCTTAGGCTGAAAGTACTGCTTTAGGCCCAACCTTAAGGCAATAAAGAACAGACTCTGCCTTAGTGGTGCTGCGAAAAACGTCACCACTAGCGCTCTAATCGCTGCCATGGCCACAACTGTGTAGTGCGAAAGATACATTCGCTTGCAATTTTGGATGCCCCCTTGTTTCTTTGGTGTTGTGGCGCAGTATACTGAACGTTTGGGGCCCAAAAAAGCTATTTCCGTCAACGCACCCTCTCTTCAATACGTATAAAGCTGATAAAAGCCAACTTCAGGCACAATTCAAAAGTTATTCGAGTTTTTGTGGCGTGCCGTAACTCGCAAGTGCAAGCGTTCATTGCATTATAAAGAGCTTGAGGCAAACACTGAGACGGGCGTTCTGTAACACCCAAATGTGTTGAACTTGGACACACACATAACGTGAAGACGATGAAGTACAGCAACATTGCACATTAAAATAGCACGTATGAAGCTCGCTTTATCAGGCCTGGCACGCTCCGGCCACTTTCGCCTTTGCAGTTGAATTCTCAAATCATATCTCACTCGTTGTCAGTAGAACCACTCTATTGCGCTTCCTGAAATGTTCTGTTGACGGTTGTGTTTCAGTTTTGAGTATTTCAAATAGAGTTACGCGTGTGTCCACTTTCTCGGTATCTAACGAAAGGCAAATCAGAAACATCCAAAATAGGAGTGGAAATCACGAGGAATACGGAAAAACAAAGTGAACGTTACGGTGGTGAAGAGAAAGCGTTTGGCGATTTACATGTACTTGCTATTTACTTGCTACTTACTTGCTACATCAAACCAGAACTTTGAGCCTTCAAAGCGTACTTGCATGGTGCTGTGTGGTAAAGACCAGAGCATGTTATGGGTATTCTTCAAGTACACGATGTGCGATACTTATTGCTCGTGTCACCAGTATGTCTTTAACTGTTGCATGGTGAGCACCGTCGCCTCTTACCGCACTGCACGGTAAAATATATCTCGCAAACTTGACTATGAAGCTCTGCAGAGCTTTATAGTCAAGTTTGCCACGCTTATTCGTTGAGACCACTCAGAACAATCACAGCTCAACTACATTATCACCCTGTCGCTGCGACCGGCTCTGTAGCGCGTGGTCACCACTTACTCAACATTTTCACAACGGCCTGTATTCAGCGTTCTCGATGTTATGCTTCGTGCGACAGCTACGAAAATTGGTATTGCAATTCTTCAGGTCCGTGACCATTCACAACGTCACACAAGCGTCAATCGATGCCTTGTTTTGTTGCGCGTGCAGCTGTTGCGTCTGCTCTTATTTTCACCTTAGTCTTAACTAATAGTCCAGCAAGTTCTTTAAGGTGGTCCGATTGCGCGCCCATCTAGCGAAGGTAAATTCGTTGTTCTTATTGAGCGTACAATACGCAAACAATCTTAATATTTAGCTCAATCGCCTTTTCACACTTTTTAGATCACCTGGCTCTGCAACCAACTGTAAAAGCAAATCAGACTTTGCACCACTGAAAGCTTATCCGACAGGTGACGCTATGTGTCTGAAAAACGCCATACTATGACGTCTTTGGACATTTTAAGGTGCCGCATACCATCACAAAGGTAGTTTATGATAAGCAGTAGCCCGGTATTTATGGCTGTGTTGCTTGCATGAAAAGATCTAACATGCATGTCAAAGTTTCTGATCGTACTTTTTACATCTTATTTAACCAAAGTTAAATAACGTGTAGAAAAAAACACAAGGCAGTTCTTTCTTATAAAAAATCTACTTTGTAATTATTTCCAACAGAATGTTCTCATAAAAAGCATAGTCTTGAAACAGAATTCTGAGATGGTAAAACATGAACGATCGGTACTTCGGCAATGCCCTGTCAGCTTTCAGTAAGGAAAAAAACATTGAGAAAGTACCCTGTAACGTCACGGAGGCGAAATTCCTTAGTTTATACTTGTTTTTTTTTCAGCTAAAGCAGATAAAACTGGATTCCTTTTAAAGCAGTTTAGACAAAGTCACCTGGCAAATCCTTTCATCTAGGTATTTGCGCAACTGACTAATCTCTCTGAGTTTTCATATCCGCTTCATATGAGAGTTAGATAGTTAACTTTATTCGGGTCCGAAAGAATCTTCAGCCCGTTTTTATAGGGGCAAGACTGCAGGCCACTCCCACGTTCGGACAGGAAGGCCAAGCCTCACCGCCGCATTGTGGGCCTTCTGGACAGCCCGGAGTTGGTCAAACCAGTTGTGGCTCGTGAGGAAGGCAAAGAAAGCTTCCTCCGTGAAGCCGTGTATTGTGTGGTGCTGCAAAGAGAGGCACGCCCAGCATGAACCTAAAGTCGCTAACTGTCCTACAGTCTTGACACAGAGGGGAGACCTCTGTGTACTTACTGAAGACGGAGAGTGTGGGATACGACTCTGTCTACAGAAGCCTGAGAGTCACGGCCTGGGGCCTTGTGAGATTTTGATGTGGCAAGGGGAAAGCCCTGTGGCTCATCTGGTAGTGGCTAGTGATCTCGTTAAAGGTGAACAAAATTTCCCTGAAGCGGGATAGGTCAGCTTCCGAAAGGGTCGGACCAAGCCCGTCGCCAGTCCCGCCCGGCACACCGGCTTCCCTGTACCCGGCGCGGCTGGCAAGACCTCGCGCCTGGGCATGGGCCAACTCATTGACGTTGGCCAACTGCCCTACCTCGGCACCTTCGTGCACCGGGAATCATGTAAATACGTGATGAGTCAGCACCTTATCCTCAAGTGCCCTAGCAACTTCATCACAAACAGCCCCAGTTGAGAAAGCTCGAAGTTGAGTGGGATAAAATGAGACACGGGGCAAAACGCGAAAATTTGTCTGTGCCGGCCACTGCAGTTTATAGGAACACTACCTTTCTTTAATTTTATTTCCTAGCAATAAGTTCTTGTGCTTGTGCATGTCAACCTCTTCATGTGCAAAAGTTGATAATTGTTCAGAACGTTCACGCGGGAATGATTAGGCGGCTGGTGTCAGTGTGTTGGTGACCTGTCAATAAGGAGCGATAGTCTGCTCAGCCAAATTTTCAAATCCGTGCATGAACCCACTGACGTAGCGATTTATGTTGCTACTTTAGACTACAAGGTAAATAACACCATAAGTTTAGCTCGTTTGATGCTTAGCAAAAAAGCGGTATTCTTGCATGTGAAAGCGGTAAAACGCGACAAAAGGCCTCTGCGAGTGTCTTATTACGAACCATTAGGTTAAGCTGATTATATATGATATTTGTTTATTTAGGAGTGTTTAAACAAACAATAAAATGTCATATAGTGCTTCCTGAGAGAAAAACAACAAGAAAAACCCTTGATTGCCGTTCAGGACATGACAATGACTCTTGGAATTCACATTGCATCCAGCTTTTTCCGTGCTCGCAAGGATGCTCTCAAGAGACGCATCATAATTGGTGGATTATTCAATTGAAGTTGTTCCCAAGCACGCCTTGGAAGTGAGTTTTAACGACGTTTTTTTAATACTCATAATGAAAAAACATGCGAGAAATCTGAATCTAGCGCAGTCTTGAATTATTTGCCTCACTATGCCCAGCAAACAAAGCAAAAAGCCGTGGAACGCCTTGAAAGTTCTCCATTAAAACAGCAAAAACAAGTAAAGAAGATGTGTTCAAATATATCTAAAATTCAATCATTGAATAGTTCAGTGACTTAAAAGCATTATACAAAAGACTGCACCAGCACAAATAAAGACTGCCGGGTTTTGATCAGCAAGGAGCTTCCGGGCAAGACAACACCAGGTTCTGGCTAGATTCAATGCGTTGAGCCTAAGAAAATAGATCTGCATAAGGGCCCACAGAGTGAATTGTATGTCTTTATAAACCTGGGTGAATGATTTCTAGGGGCGAAGCTCCTTATAGCGGCACCCATTCATCCCTCGTAGTCGAAGTAGTAGCGTGTAGCCAGTCTTACATTTTGACCTCCAAGGCGATGGCGGTGGTAGATTTCTTCTGTGCGTTGTTGAACAATAAAAAAGTCTGCAGCGTGCGCGTTACCTAACAGCCTTATTCTCCCGTCTCTCATTCCCCCTTAGCAGCCATTGGCATATACATTGAGCACTATCTGACAAGAAAGGGTTGCTACAACGTACTCGCCGGGCGTACCTCCTTGGTTTTAGAAAGCTTTAGCGAGCGTTGGGCCGCAGTACCATGAATACAGGTAACTAGTATATACCAGGAGCTCGAGGTGGTGAAAGGTGGGAAGTAGACACGAAGCGCAAGCCGTAAGAAAATGTGCGTGTGCCTCCTCTCGTGAAGTCCTTGGAATGTCCGCTGGATGGTGGTGCTTCTATATAGGAAATATATGATGAAATGATGTGAGATGGTGGTACTTGGAGTGTTGAACAGGTGAACGAACGGACACACAGACAGATGCATGGACAGATGCACGCATGGCTGCACAGACGGATGGACGCATGGACGGACGCAGAAAGGATGCATGGACGAACGCAGGAACGGACGCACAGATGGACGTGCGGACGCACGAACAGACGCACGCACGGACGGGCAGATGCACGCACGGGCGGCCACACCGACGCACGCATGGACGAACGGAAGCAAGAACGAATGAATGAACGAATGCTTCGCCCCACTCTCGGTCATTCACTCCGTATATATGCTGCCATTTCTTTTTAATTCTCCTCTTTTGTCTCACACAGAGGTTCTATTAGCCCCGCAGGTAGGGGCAAAGTGAGATATCTGGAGCATTTGATATTTATTTTTAACAATGCTTTGAAGGGTGGCAACCCTGTAATATTTATGTAGCGCATATCTTGTAACCGAAGTCAAATTTCTGCATTAGTGCCTAATTGTAAGGAGTGAAACAAAAATAGATATAAACTATTTTGAACGCTTTTTTCTCATTTCACCCCACCTTTTACTAACTCTTAGACGCTATTTCATTTCATTACAGAAAAGAAGCCCCGTGGCTCTAAAGTGATAGGTATAGAACTGGAAGACACTCGTTACTGTCTGCCACGCAAGGGCATGGCAAACTGTGTTATTTATTTTATAACGGACAACTGCGCGAGATGGTTTTTACAGATAAACGTGATGTTTCTTCGCAGTTTATTTTTAAATTCTTGACGTTCATTTAAGGCCATCTCTAGTAGGTTAAAAGAAACGCGTCTATGAGCAGTAATCAAGGATATCTGTTGGTTCAAAGGTTGCTCTGGTTCTCCGTGAGTTTTATTTAGTGAAATCGACAAATGTGTATAAAGCGCTTTAGGTAATTGTATTATCCATAATGTTTGTTGTCTAGACCATTATTCTATTATGTGAAGAGGTAAGGAGCTTGAAGCTGTAGTAACCTCAGTGGAAGAAGAAAAAACGTAATGAATGAAGGTTGGCTGAACATTGCTCCACAACTGCTTCAGAATAATAGAATACGGTTTCTCTATTTTTCATTAATGCCTGAGAATAACGAGGTATGCTGGCTAAATTCTCTAAGCTATTCAAAACCGCTGTTAAATTTCTCGTCGAAGCACTCGAAAGTTGTAACAAGCGGTATAGCAATAGCTTTCTTAAGACGGCCCTCACGAAGTCGCGTGAGCACTAAACTAGTGATAGATTTCATGCACAGGTTACGCCTCTCTTATATGCGCGTTATTTTTATTTTTCTAGTGACCACTGTCCCCGAACGTTTAAGGAAGTCTGATATCTTGAGTCCGAACGTGGTTGCGGAATTGCAATAGGAGGCAACGTTTCGAAGGTATACCGTACACCTTAAAAGGTAAAGAAAGTAAGGAAGCAGACAATAAGCTACGCGAATACTGACACTGCGCAATGAAAGGATGAGCGAATAAAGAACAAGAAGCGGACCATTTTTTGTCTCGTAAGCCACACCATCAAATTCACTGATTGCAGCACAAAAGTACTATATCAGGACCCTCTCAGGTGTGGCCGTTTTTACGTAGGAGAGATGGGCTGCTTAATTTACCTTATGTTGTTGCAACATCAGATCACTAACAGGGGGTTCACATTCTCGTCATTCTTCATAATGTCAACTTCCGACTTAGTGTTATAGTGGCTATGGACACTCAGCTGCTGATCCGCTGGTGGCGGGATCGAGTCACAGCCCTAGCAGCTGCATTTTTGATGAAGGCGAAAATGATTATAGAGTGCAACAATTTTATTATTATATTTGCATTGTCGAGTGAGTAGGTGCATTCCTAAACTTGATGAAGGCCCAGTTTTGTACCAGGCGTAGAAATTAAAGCATGCCTTTATTCGTACGCATCGATAATAGCGTTGTCACGTGCGTAAGCCAAGCGTCAATTAACATGCATAAGGAGGAAACCAAATGTCTTTACAGTCATTATTCACGTACACCCACACGTGTGCCGGATGGATAGACTGGCATATTACATGGGAATTTGCATGATGAGCTTTCGTGCTTTCTTTAGTATCCAGCATTGAGCACATCTGCAGTTGTTTGTAGGCTTTTCTGGTGTCCCGACTTCTTTGTTGCGTGCCTGTTTGCAGGTTCTGTTCGATTTAGAATAAACGGCTCAATCCTTAGCTAATAAACCAAAAAATCGCATTGTACTCGCAGTGCACTTAACCATGTATGCAGTGAGAGCACGCAAGACTCATTCTCTCCGTTTTCTGTTCTCATTCTCTCAATTTGATTGTCCAGGTTTCGTCTCCAAGCTCCTGCTGGTCTGGGTGCAGAGCGCGCTCGCCATGACTAATTACCGGTTGTTACATTACATGCGTGCGTATGCTAACCTCATATAGGAGACGAAGTAGCCATGATGTGGTACTGCTTCTGTAAATCTTTTGATGTGCGCTCATTCAATTTTTACACGCCTTGTCAAGCAACATTTAATACCCGTAAAATTTTGTTTGTGATCACAAATTGCAAAGTATAACAACTTCAAAGTTAGTTTGTTGTACTATTTGAGGCTGTGTAATTGATTGTAGGGCAATAAACAGTCGGCCTGGGTGGTCAGTGGCTACGGTATTCACCTGCAGATCTGAAGGTAGCGGGTTCGACGCCTGGCAGCAGTGTTCGCATTTAGATGGAGGTGAAATAGCAGATGGAGGTGAAATAGCAGATAATAGATGGAGGTGAAATAGCCCGCGTACATACTGGCGGTGTGAGTGCGCAATAAAGAACAGCAAATGTTTCAAATCCAGATGCTTTGGAATTTCATGATGCCACGTCTAAATGGAAAGATATGGCATTATTTAGTTCACGTAGTGCACTAAATTTGTAGCGCACGGTGGGAGAGCAGATTTAACGATAATGCAACTATCGTGTATTGCACTTCCTAACATTTTGACAAGTCACTGTGTAAAAACAGAAGGTGAGAAAGCTTCTGGAACCTGGAGCTTTTCACCTGATTGCTCGTGTGATGTGTCGCGTTTGCGCATGTAAATGATTCAAATTTTGTGCGTGAAACTCATGCGAAATACAATGAATACATTAAGAAGCATCTACTTGCCACTGCTGTCAATGCCCACTAGTACTCAGTGCCTTAGTACCACAGGGTTCCCGCACCACCATGTTATTTCCATAAAATGACTCAAGAAACGGTTGTGATGACTGAAACTTCCGTAAATATATATTGTATGTAAACATAACTAGTATCATGCAACAAATATCTACGTGAATAAACTATTTTGGGAGACATAAAATTTATGCGTCAATGTGGGTGGCTACCTGCGCAGTAAAGCCAATGTGAGTTTAAGTTTAATAATGCTAGGCTAGTAGCCCTAATGAGTCTTTGGCTGACTGCGGGAGTTTCTTTTATTTTCGCCGACTCATGAATGCCAGAGAGAGAATGAAATGAGGGAAAGGCAGGGAGGTTAACCAGAAAATGGAGCATCCGGTTTGCTACCCTGCACTAGAGAACGGGGAATGGGGAAGAAAGATGGGAAAGAAAGCGAACAGGGAAATAGACGCGCGCAAAAAGGAGGGGGGCTAGGGTGCTACAGTCTATACAATAGGCCGCTGCCACGCAAAAAGTTCAGTATGGTCTTCACTGATTTTCTGTGAGCACACAAAATCATGTCGTCTTTCCAGCACTGATTGTTCAGACAAAGGTCTGTCGTCAAGGCGAGCTAACGCAGCAGCTAGTTGCCGTCTTTGCTAGCTGTAACGAGGGCAGTGACAGAGAACGTGCTCTATAGTTTCATCGCTGCCACAATGACTGCAAGCAGCACTGTCTTTCATGCCGATTCGTAAGGCGAAAGCTGTGGTGAAGGCGCCACCAACCCATAGTCGGCAAAGCACCGTTTTCGCGAGTCGAAAGAGTCCAGACGGAGGCCGGAGTCGACGAGACGTGTCCAGTCTGTGCAGTCGCGTGTGCCGTAAGCTCTCGGCATTCCACAGGGATTTTAATTCTGCATTAGCAATTTTTCGGATGGTCATTGCAGCATCAGTCCTTGAAATTGGTATAGATTCTTCTTCACCATCTTCATGTGCTGATCGAGCAGCTGCATCGGCATGTTCGTTGTCCAATATGCCGCAGTGACTTGGAAGCCACTGAAACGTGATTCTGTGTCCTTCGTCCGAAGAGGTGATGAAGCAGTCTCTGTGATTTCCAGCACTAGTTGTTCATGAGGTCCCCGGCGTAAGGCGAATATCAAACACGGTAGTGCTGCCTTAGAGGTCCGTGAACACGCTTCATTTCTTGGCTTCTTGGTGTTTAATGACTTGAATTGCGCTACGTAGAGCAGCAAGTTCCGCAGCTAACGATGATGTCTGGTGGGATAACCGAAACTTCACCGTTGTAGCTGTTGCAGGGAAAGATCACCGACCCTGCAGACCCATCCACTTTAGTTGAAGCGTCAGTATATAGATGAGTATGGTCACTGTACTTCTCATATAACAAGATAGAGAAAGCTGCTTTAGCGCTGGAGACGAGAGCCGGGCTTTTGACCCTATGCCTGGAACCGTGAGTTCAACATGTGCATAGGTCATACTCCATGGAGAAGTTGAAATTTGCGATGGAGTTGTATATCCCGTAGGAATGCGTGTGCGATATGACAAGACTGTCTGGCGAAATGAGGCACGAGGTCGGGCTTCTGGCAGTGCATGAATGACAGATACACGTACAGATCATGAGGTCCAGCTTGTGGCGTTGCAAGGCGTATGAGTTTATTGAAACTAAAAATAAAAGCCATACAAGCTGATCAAAGGGGGAGCACGGAAGACATACCTCTATTAACGCATACGTGACGTCTTCACGCAATATAGAATGCTCATAATATTAACGTCAGTAACAGATAACTTCTGCATAATACATCTAATACACTTCTAATAAAGTTCTGTTGACTCATATGGAGGTACAATGAATGACATCACTCACAAACGGTGTTAAAATAAAGTATGCATATGCAGTGACGATTGTAAGACCGCTTAAGTAGCGGTAAAATAGTCTGCCAGCAAATGTATGTGATCATGTAATGAAACATGCTGCCTATCATTAGAAGTCTGGTCTTCATCAGGTGCATAGAGAGGAGAGGGATGCATTAGTTCATCATTACTGCGAACAAAGCAAGCGAACAAGGGCGAGTCAATATTTATCTTAAAAATCTTTATTTTTTTTTCGACATAAAAAGGTGGCTTTCACAATGTAAGAAGTCACGCACTAACGGCTCGAAGCTTGCTGGTCAATAACAATTCATGATTTTAAAAATTCAGTTTAAGTTAGCTCAATTTTTTTCGCATTGATCGCTCTTCATACTTGCAGTGATATCGGGAGGTACTCTAATTGGCAGTGTCGTCCACTCTTAGCTAAAGTACGGCTCGGTGTGGCGGCGCCACGCGGAGTGCCACTGCATGCGGCATAGCCTTGCATTGAAGCGTAGCTGAGGCACACAGTGCTATTTGGCTCGGAGGAAGACAGTATCACCCCCTAGCTGCCAAATTTCCTAAATCTTCTCTGCGAGCAGGTTACCCCTCTCCGCTTTCAATAATCTGGACTCCTGACCATCAGGGCCTCGCAGGCATTAGGTGGCGAGTACTGCCACCCGCAAGCTCATTCCCCGAGCCACTGCCTCGCCCACCGATGACCCCTATGTTCCAGAAGAGGACGCTCCTCTTCTATCTTATAGAGAATTGATTACCAACTACCGAGACTCCCACCGCCGTTTTCCTCCGCCCTGCAAAAGACTCAAGAAGGTGGACGACAGAATTCTTCTCCGGCTATTTACCAATACTTTACTGTGCCCGACAGCGCTTAAACACTTTGACCCTTCTTTTTCCGGCCGCTGCCAGTACTGTGCGGAGGTGGCTGACACCTACCGCAAGGTATGTGCATGTCAGCTCAATCCTTATTTACCCCCGAACCCAAATTAAATTAGAGAGGACTGGGAGGCAGACCTGCTCGGTTGCCAGGACCTTGCAGCCCAACGAGCCATGATCCAGCGTGCCAGGACAGCGTCCATGGCCAATGGGGTCCCTGACTAGGGACTCCACCTAGTTCTTCATTGAGGCCGACCCACTAGAGGCTGGTCTCCCTGACAACCTCTGTTTTTTAATAAATGTTTAGTAGCACTACTACTACTCTATACATTCCATGGGACGCCTGTTCGCATGGGGATACGCTGCGGCAGCGCCGGTTCCACCACTGGTGTCCCACTGCTTGGTGTACTACCGAAAATAATTCGCAAACAATTATTTACTTTATTACATCACTGGAGAGGTCAGCAATAGAAGGAAAGGTTGCGAACCATGGTGAGAACGTTCGCTGCGAAATTTCTCTTTTCCTACTCCGCATCCGAGCGGAAAGTTTTAGTGCTCTCCGGCATGTCCTTTTGCCGCTTGGATGACGCTTACAATCGTTCAATTTAGTTTTCTGCGAAATCTGCAAGAGCAGCTCTATTTTACAACAAAATGCGCGCATGAAGATCCAAAGAATATCCATGTATAATTGAACCCATGCTATATTTATTAACATTAGCCAGCAGGCTGCGTCGTACTTGGCTGAATCACGTCTCTTTTCACAGCTAACATGATTTATTTGAGATCTTGAGTACCAAACAAGAAAGATGTTCACGGGAAGGATGAGGCGCGAAGCGATGAGAAACAGTTGAACATTGAATGCAGCCGAAAATCGTTTCAGCTAGTTCACTTGTTTTCATCGAGGCAATCTCTTGAGACAGAAACGTCCACATTTAAAATTTTGGTTCCCGCCAGGTTTTCTGTGCTCAAAGCATGTATTTCTCAAAGCATTAATGAGTCCATTACATGTAGTTCTCTGACAGTATTAAAAACAGAGGCTTACGATGTTTCTAACTGGCTATGTACATTTTGATGAGCCGGAAGAATGCTTCACGTCGTGTCAACTGCATGTTGAACTTAAAAAAAAGCACAAACTCTGGAGCTGAGTGAATGCGCAGTCAAACCTTTCATGAAACATTTTGTAAGCAGCAGGTAGGCTCTCATCAACATTACACTACGCTTACGTTAGGTCTTGTAATGGTTGCTATGAACGGATTGACTATGAACTCATTTAGAATGAATCATCCTGCTCAAATGATGGAACTAAATACTTGTGCTCGCTTGTTAACACTTGGAAACCTCGGAGACCTTCGCAGTACAGAAAACTCATAGGTTAACAAACTCCAGCGCAAAACATGTGATAAAACGATTTAGCCATGTTCATCTAATACAAGGTTGACCTGATTCACCAAGCCTATTGCTGTTTCCGTTCACTGCACGTCACAATATCTTTGCCGTAATCATACTTGGCACGCCAAGTGAAACAACCGAGTGTGAACCAACGTGTGATATCGCTGAGAAAGTCCAAAGAGGAGTGAAAGCAAGCCTTAAACAAAAGGCTTCCCCTGTTTACTCAATTCGAAATTCATAAAGTAAAAAATAACAAAGCAAAATAAACAAAATATTGTTTCTTTCCAGTTCAACCATATATATTATTTTGGACTGAGCACCATGATACCTACGTTGCTTCACGTCGCCTGTTATTGCTTTACTTGTGTTTGTGTCATTTATTGGCTGTATAAAGTGCAATGAATAGTGAGTCTCGGTGGACCACGCCACTCTTTCATTGCTGTAACTGGATTCCTGTAAGCCTATGTGTTTTTTTTTAATACTGATGTTTCAAGAGGGATGCCTCTCCGAGTCATGCCCATCTTTTCAAAGAAAAGATACTGTCAGTGATATTTCAAGATGCATGGTGAAGCAAACAGATGATAATAACTTATTTTAAATAAATCAGTCACCAGTATGTCATTTTTCATCACTCCGCGAAGAAACGACGTGAGCACTAGATGTAAGCAAGCCCTAATGAACACCTTATAATGTGCGTGATGCCTGTGGAAGACTATGGCTGAGCAGTTTGTTACATTCGTGAAGGTTTCAGACAGCCGCTCGTTCTGATAGGTTTGTTACCAAGATCCCTCGCCTCATAAGACGCATGTGCAAGGTCATTTTACTAACAATATCAAAAAACCGTTATTGCGTCTTTGTACCATACTCAATATGCAACTGTTTGTACAGTTTTTGGTGGTTTTTACAGCGCAAGCTGTTATGAAATCAGAACACTTGTAACGCGCGGCGTCGTAGGTCTCCTCCACCACCGCCACTGGTGTCCGCAACCAGTTTCGCAAAAAATAATAAAAACTAATTTGAACCCAGGTCTACTGCATGCCAGTTTGAAACTTGTTTCTGAACTGTCGTTAACCAGGATTGATGTCTGGAAAGAAACCTCGTTAACATGAGTAACAAAGTATTTTAGAACGTCCACAGACCAACCAGGCGACACACCCTTATCACTGCATAACAAGTGGGTAGTCCGATGCTGCAGCTCATTAACTGGCTCTTGAATGCCTATTACCTGCGGTGCATACCAGTTCAGGTACAATTCTTCATAGGAGTCAACCGCTGCTTAAAAATTTCTACAAAATTCTGAGCAAGTGTGTAGCGCATACCACGCTTCTCGAAAAATGAGGAAGGATATCATCGTGATACAGGCCTAAGAGACAAAAATATTATTTTTTATGGTGTAGTGGCTATCCAGCTAGTGCATGTGTTTGTAACAGTTACCCAAAGAGCGTTTCTAGAAGGCTTTGAAAGCCTGCTTTTGCAGCTTTCGCTGTGACTGTGCTGTGCGTTGCGTGCAGGCCTCGCGTTTTTTTTCTTTTGTGAACTTGAAAAGACAAGCATAACTTCATGACAACGAGAAGCACTTTCGGCTTATTGATGTAACGCGAATCCCTTGGCTCTGAAAATGACTACTCGTAGCGTCACATTGCAGCCACAACAAAGTTGCAGCAGCTACGTCCCGTTCTTCATTTATTTCTCAACTTTTTGTCAGGACTTCTCATCACGCTGCGCAGCTTTTCAACGACAAAGTTCTTGTCTCATGTTTGTGTTTTCCTGTTTCTGAAGATGATGAATTGGTAGCTTGAACTTCAGTACAATACTCATAGCACTCGCGAGATAGAAAGAAGCATGAATAACATAAATGGCGTGCTTTCTGTGAATCTCTATACCTGCTGAGAAAGTGCCAATAGCACTGCTGAAATAATTCGCTGCAGTCGGCCGTGTAGTATAATTATATTGTTAAGGCGTTTATTAGCCGGCAACCAGCGAGAATACACAATGGCGACAGTCACAGCCAAGCACGGGCCCTCAGCGCGAGCGGCGTCCTTGTTGGGTAGCCCCACTAGAAGGTACTCAAGAGTTCGACCCATTTCATAGTTCGGAGGCTTCGCTACAATTACCCCGGGGTCGAAGAGGGAGCCGCCTGGCGACCTAACAGCTTGTTATTATGAGCGGGTCATAATAAGGCTTCAGGCGCTCCACGTTGACGATGTCTCGCCCACGGCGGCGCATGTCCGAAGATTGTTCAACGGGTTCGATCAGATAGTTGACGGGTGAGGTGCGCTCGATGACACGGTAGGGGCCTTCGTATTTGGGACGTAGTTTGGAAGAGAGGCCAGCGGCAGGGGTCGGGATCGAGAGCCATACAAGCGCACCAGGAAGGAACGTGGGCTCAGAAGTGGTGGAGCCATCCCGGATACTCTTCTGCCGCTCTTGTTCTTGCGTCGTAAAAGTCTTGGCAAGCTCGCGACACTCTTCAGCAAGCCTGGCTGTCTCGGAAATAGGTGTACACTCAGATGGATCCGGCGTGTACGGGAGTATCGTGTCCATGGTGTGCGACGGGTGCCTTCCGTACAGCAAGTAGAAAGGTGAAAAACCAGTCGTGCTCTGAGGGGCGGTGTTGTAGGCGTAGGTGACGAAGGGCAGTATATTATCCCAATTAGTGCTTCTAAGGAGCTTCGTCAGCGGTGATATGATCGTGGCGAAATTTCGTATGAAGCGTCGGAAGTATGAGCACAGGCCCACGAAACTACGCAGTTCTTTGACAGATGCAGGTTTGGGGAATTCGGCCACGGCCTGAAGCTTGGCAGGATCAGGAAGAATGCCGTCTTTGGACACGACGTACCCCAGTATGGTGAGTTGCCGCGCTGCAAAGCGGCACTTTTTCAGATTTAGTTGTAAGCCGGCATTGCTCACACGTGCGAAAACTTCTTTCAGACGTTGTAGATGCGTGGAGAAATCCGGAGCAAAGACAATGACATCGTCGAGGTAACACAAGCACGTGTACCATTTCAAGTTGCGCAAAACGGTGTCCATCATGCGCTCAAAGGTCGCAGGTGCATTACATAGACCAAACGGCATGACGTTAAACTCGTACAAGCCGTCTGGCGTGACGAAGGCGGTCTTTGGTCGAGCGTCGTCAGCCATGGGTACTTGCCAGTACCCCGAGCGCAGATCGAGAGAAGAAAAAAAATCGGCTCCATGAAGGCTGTCAATCGCGTCATCGATGCGTGGCAGTGGATAAACATCCTTGCGAGTGATCTTATTGAGCCGTATGTAGTCCACACAGAACCGCACAGAACCGTCTTTCTTCGCAACAAGAACAACAGGAGACGCCCATGGACTGTCGGAGGGCCGAATAACGTCGCGTCGGAGCATATCGTCAACCTGATCATTAATTACTAGACGTTCAGCAGGCGACACGCGATATGGACGTTGCCGTAAAGGTGGATGGGCACCAGTGTCGATGCGATGCGTAACAACGGACGTGCGACCGAGAGAACTTCGCCCGACATCGAAAGAAGAACGATATTCTTGTAACAGGTCCAGAAGTTAGGAACGCTGTACGGCCGTAAGGTTGTCAGCGATGGAGGGGCCAAATACATCAGCAGACGACGAATCAGAAGTGGAAACAGCATTGATGGTACACGACCTGGGAGCGCGCGTGTCATCGGGTACGTCCAGGACTTCTGCGTCGTCGACTGGTTCCACTCTGCCGAGACATTCCCCTCGAAGCAAGGCAACAGCGTACGGGAACGGGTTGGTTACAAAAATAGCAGTGTTGCCCTGGTTGACCTGCACGGTCGCGAAAGGTACTAGCAACCCTTTCCTGCTGCAAGCGCGGTCAGATGGCGAAACAAGTCCAATGGTGTCCGAGAGACCAGCGCAGTAGACAGACACAGCCGTTGTCGAGTTTGGAGGCACTGTTGTATCGTCTTTCGTTAGAATCTTGCTCAGTGTCGGGGGACTGTCTTCTGGCGTCAAATGCGAGAAGGGTGAGAGCTCAATTTCGGCGGCGGCACAATGGATGACGGCGTCATGGCGGGAGAGAAAGTCCCATCCCAGGATGACGTCATGAGAGCATGCCTGAATGACGATGAACTGGGCGACATACAGAACGTCCTGGATGACAACGCGAGCTGTGCACCCTGCTGTAGGATGAATCCGGTGCAAACTTGCAGTACGGAGGGATAACCCAGAAAGTGGCGTCGTCACTTTTCGAAGTAAGCGGCAGAGTTTTTCGTCCATAACTGATACGGCAGCTCCAGTGTCAATAAGAGCCGATGCACAAACACCGTCCACAAGCACGTCAATGACATTCGAGGGGCTGCTCTGAGGGCTTTCACATTGCGATAGCGTCGCAGTCCTTGCCTCAGGGACTGCGACGACTAGTTTTCCCGCTCATGAGCTGCCGCACTTGGCTGCATGGGAGACAGGGAACGGCGTCGTGGAGACGGTGATCTTCGAGATGGACCTGGGCGAGATCGAGGTGGCATAGACGGCGGTTCTTCGCGATGAGGACGGCTGAGTTGGCCAGCAACAGGTGAAGAAATTGGAGCCGGCTGTACGCGATGGCAATAACGGGCCACGTGGCCGGCGTAACCGCAGGCAAAGCAGATGGGCCGGTTGTCGGGTGTGCGCCATCTGTTCGCCGGGGTAGGTCTCACCCATGTCGCAAGGGCTGATGGACGGAACGGTGGCTGCATGGTGGACTGAAGCTGAGGCTGAGGGGTTACGTCAACATACGTAGCGGGCATACCTGCTGCAACGGACGGAGGTCGTGCAGCAGCTTCAGCGTAGGTCAGAGGGGCGGGTGCTTGAACGACTTGGGGTGGCCTGGCGACCACTTGCGCGTAACTCAGAGACGCAGGAGCCGGAGGCTGTTGGGGGTGGTAAGCAGGCATTACCTCCGCTATTTCCTGTTCAATCGCTCGGCGGATGGGAGGGAGAAGGATAGTAGCCGATTGTTGAACAGCAGGTTGGTGGGAAAAGGGCAGGAGGGAGAAACTGACGCGCGATTTCCTCACGGATAAAGGACTTCAGTTCTGCCATCAACGCCACTTGGTCACAACTGGCCTCCAAGCCAGCAAGCGTTGCAGCTCGTGGTGTGGAGCGTCGGGTCATCGAACGCTGCCGGCGGAGCTCCTCGTAGCTCTGGCACAGTGTGATGACCTCAGCCACCGTGCCGGGGTTTTTGGCGAGCAGCATCGTGAAGGCATCCTCGTCGATGCCTTTCATAATGTTTCGGATCTTGTCAGACTCGGACATGGTGTGATTGGATTTGTTACATAGGTCGAGGACATCTTCAATATAGCTGGTGAATGACTCACCAGCCTCCTGTGCACGTTCACGCAAGCGCTGCTCGGCTTGCAGCTTGCGAACAGCAGGGCGGCCGAAGACGTTGACGATTGCGGTCTTGAAATCGGACCAGGTGGCAAAATCGGACGCGTGGTTGTTGTACCACAAACTGGCGACACCGGCAAGGTAAAACACCAAGTTGGTCAGCTTGCCGTCCTCGTTCCATTTGTTGGGGACGCTCACGCGGTCCGTAAATGGCGAGCCAGTCCTCCACGTCAGTGCCATCAGCGCCAGTGAAGATGGGTGGATCGCGGATTCTGGGGACACCGGGACAAGGGGGTGGCATTGGAGGAGGCGTTTGCTGAGAAGCGTCTTGGTACATAGTAGATGGCAGGGTACGTGATCGTAGCTCCAAAGGCATAGAAAGGGATCGCAGCACTCTCCACCAAATTGTTAAGGCGTTTATTAGCCGCAACGAGCGAGAATACACAATGGCGACAGTCACAGCCAAGCACGGGCCCTCAGCGCGAGCGGCGTCCTTGTTGGGTAGCCCCACTAGAAGGTACTCAAGAGTTCGACCCATTTCATAGTTCGGAGGCTTCGCTACAATAT